>BOPN01000432.1:430000-432500 GCA_017312705.2 Penaeus japonicus | reverse complement strand
GTGATGGGGGTATTATCTCATCTTTCTACTAATTATCGTTATAGTTATAGGTCTTCCTGTTGTCACACTTGGTCTCATTTACTCTAACTATAATCATATTCATTTCTATTAGCAACCAACTTGGTCTCTCTTGCCATTTCCTTTAATCTCGCTCTGCCCTTGAATTTCCAACAAAGGAACTTGAATAACCTTGAACTTGGCGCAATAAGAGTGATAATCCCGCGTGCGGTGTAGTGCCCTAGAGGAAGAGGAGAAGGGGGAGAAAGAAAAAGAAGAGGAGGAGGTGGAGGAGGAGGAGGAGGACGACGACGAAAATAGTGAGCGAAAGAGGAATGGCAGAATATGATGATTTTTAGAATGGAAAATCGGAGATAGAAGAAATGAGGAAAGATAAACATTCAAGGAAGGAAAAATGGAATATGGAGGGAGTGGCGGAGGGAGAGTGAAGGTATGTGCAGTCGCCCTCCCCCCTCCCCCCTCCCCCTTGCCTCCCCCCCCTCCCCCTTTTCCCCGCTAGGATGAGCTTGCGCCATCTCACGCTGGGGAATTTCCGTAAACCGGTTTGCTGATGACTCGAAGCAAAGTCATGGTGATGGTGGCTTTAAGTAATGATACAGTCCGATCGTTCTATTTTGCGTTGTGGCGAGTTGATGGTGAAGATGGTGATGTCCATGATTTTTTTTTTCTAGTCCGTGAATTATCATACTGTGTGTATTATGCATTGAGATTATCTTTATGTGTAACTGCGCGCATGAGACATACATGTAATGATACCTGCATTATAATATAAAATAAGATTGTCGTGAATATTCTTACATTTTTCTCTGATCAACTGTTTTACTCTTCCTATTGTGGTCCCTTCTCTTTTCTTTCTGTTTCGTCGTCTCAAAGTCATCTACAACTTCCAATAATAGCAACCACCTCTCTGTTCCAGATACTATGGTTACTTGGGGTAGCAGCAGTGGCATCCTTGCCGCTGTCGGACCCCCCCACACTCAGCAAAGAGGACCTTCTACAGATGATCCTCAACGCACGACCCGAGGACAACGACCTTGAAGGAGACAAAGCCATCGAAGTCCATCCCGAATCTGCGTCCCTGAGTGTGCCTGGAACCACCCAGTCGCCCGCCAATGCAACCGACAAGGTAGCAAGCGACCCAGCAGGCACTTCTCCTGCTGACGATGCTTCTACCCCTGTCGTCGCCACACCTGAGCAGGAGCAGGTGCAGCAACAGCAGGTACAGAAGGAAGAGGAACACGAGCAGGCAACCGAACAAGAGCAGAAGCCCGAAGAGGTAGAACAAGTGCCCGAGCAGGAAGAACAAGTGCCCGAGCAGGAAGAACAAGTGCCCGAGCAGGAACAACAAGTGCCCGAGCAGGAACAACAAGTACCCGAGCAGGAACAACAAGTGCCCGAGCAGGAACAAGACCCCGCGGAAGTAGAACCTCAGCAGGCAGCAGAAGAACAGACCCCCGAGCAGGATCAGCTCCCCCTCGAACCTATTCCTGTGCAAGAACCTTCGAGGTTGGAGTACTTCATCCCTAACGAACAGGAAAATGAAGAACCTGAAACCGTGTACATTCCCCTGTATGATGCCCCAGAGGAGCTCCCAGAAGGTGGTTTTGTAATCATTCCTCAAGAAGATGTAGATGAAACCGATGTACCTGAGGAATTCCCTGAAGACATCATTGTCGTCCCTGAAGATGACCTTGGCGAACGTATGGATGTCTTTGTTGCCCCTGAAGAAGTCTCTGAGGGTTTGGAATATGTGCCTGAAGAGACTTTTGATGTCCTTGAGGAAGTCCCAGAGGAAATATCTGAGGACCCTGAGTACGTCCCTGAAGAGGCTTTTTATGGCCCTGAGGAAGTTCCCGAGGAAATCTCTGAGGACCCTGAGTACGTCCCTGAAGAGGCTTTTTATGGCCCTGAGGAAGTTCCCGAGGAAATCTCTGAGGACCCTGAGTACGTCCCTGAAGAGGCTTTTTATGGCCCCGAGCAGGTCCCTGAAGGAGTGTTAGATGTCCCTGAAGAGGCTTCTTATGCCCCTGAGGAGATCCCTGAAGGAATGTTTGGTGTCCCCGAAGAGGCTTCTTACGGCTCTGAGGAGGTCCCTGAAGAAATATTTGGTGTCCCTGAAGAAGTTTCTGAGGACCCTGATTATATGCTAGAAGAGGTATTTGATGGCCCTGAAATGGTTGGTGTTCCTGAAGGAGTAATCTTTGACAGTTTTGGTACCCCCGAAGAAATCTCTGAAGATAGATTCGATGGACCTCAAGAGACACTTGAGGGATTCTCTGATGTCCGGGAGGAAGTTCCTGAGGGTATCATGATTTTCCCTGATGAAACTTTTGATTCCTCCGAAGAAACCCCTGAAGATATGTTTGATGGCCCTCAAGAACCCCTTGAAGGTTTCTCTGAGGCTTCAGAAGGAATGTTCGATGCCCCTGTAGAAATGCCTGAAGAAGGTTTTGGTGCACCCGAAGAAATCCCTGAAGATATG
>BOPN01000432.1:402500-407500 GCA_017312705.2 Penaeus japonicus | reverse complement strand
GATAGACGCGGATGGCACCATGCCAGACATGTAATTCAGCTATCCTACTGCACAGACCTTTTTTTAATACCGCGACCAATGGGTTAACAGTTATATGTGTACACTCCATTTCTCAATAAAATTCAAAACCCCTTTCCTTAAGTCTAAGAGCTACTAAAATAAATACTATATAATTCTGCTTGTGTACACACTACAATTACAGTATTAAAATAAATTTTCCAAAATATACTCATCATAAACTGTGTTATGATCACCATCTAACAAACGACAATAATTATACCAACACATTTGAACATTCATTCATACCTTTAAATCATTAATAAGCCACTGCATGAAAGAACCAAAGGTACGTTGAGCAGAGGACTGATACTCTTGGAGGTACACTGGAAGGCGTGACACAGTCTCTGAGCGAAAAGTGTAAAAGACAACACTGGCATTCCTTGAGTGTGTCTCATGAGGTGCAGGTTTTTCTATGAACTTCGATATCCTGCAAAGGAAAAGAGTACAAAATTAGAATTTTTCCCTCACGCATTTCATGATGACTTTTGTTTAATCTTATATGCAGAGCACATAGTATATAGTATCATTCTCTCACAAGAATAACAAACTAATTGTTGCTTTCTTATCAAATCAAATACTTCCTTTCATAAAAAGAATTTATTTCCTTGCAGTTCATAGCATGGGGATTATACACATATCAAATGAGGAACAAGAGAGGTTGAAGGAAGAATGTTTTTGAATATAGGCAATTTAATCACTTGTCATATTCGGAAATATAATCAGTAATAAACACAAATGAATCAACAGAAGTGTATCAACAAAATCATGAATATCTTCTGTTTTATCTCTCTATCATAAAAAAAAATACATATACATATATGTATGTATATATATATATATATATATATATATATATATATATATATATATATATATATATATATATATATATATATATATATATACATATATATATATATATATATATATATATATATATATATATATATATATATATATATGTATATATATATATATGTATATATATATATATATATATATATATATATATATATATATATATATATGTATATATATATATATATGTATATATGTATATATGTATATATATATATATATATATATATATATATATATATATATATATATATATATATATATATATATATATATATATATATGAATGACATATTTTCACAAAGCATAAAGTGAAAATAATAAATTTGATAGATACATCTTCAGATTTACTGGATACTGAAAATGTAACGATGAAACTTTAAATTTCACTGATAAGAGCCAGATCAATACAGAAAATCTATTTCTAAGGAGTGTTTAGAAATGAATGCTTTTCCTATAAATATTCCTACCTCTTATTAGGAAAGTATTGTGACGAATTTCAATTTCTTTTAACTGGATTTTTGAGGCAAAAGCAAATATCACAAGAAAGGATACAAGAGAAAAAGAAAACTTCATTATAAACAACAGTCTTACACTTACTGTCTAATGAAGTCTTACCTGTTTGTCTTTGGACACACTTCCACAATACCTCTTGAAAAAGTGGGCTCAGAAGACTCCATCTCATAATATATGGCCAAATCACCATCAGGGGTCCTGTAGAAGTAATCCAGTACCTGTGCCATGTCAAACTTGCTATCCTGTGCGAGATGATTACAAGGAGAATGACAGAAACAAGACTTACTGATATGTCTGCAGCAATAAGAAATTATCTCTATGCTGAAATATTGAATCATCCGGTTAATAAAATAAACAGTGCAAAAGAGCAATAACCCTTCCATATATCCTGAATATCATTAATAAATGTTGCTGAAGACAACTAAATTCAACTTCATCACAAGCAAGTGAAAACTAGAATTAATCATATATTTGTACCTGGAAGAGCATGTCACCAGCAATGACCAAGATATCATTTTCCCACAAGTTTTTTGTACGGATGGCAAGTTCGACATCAGCAACTGATCCCAAGGCATTGTCTGGAATAGTTGATCCATCATTGACAATATTCTCCACGGGAAAGTCCGAAGCAGTTGCCCAGCGTTCAAAGTGCTTGTATTTATCTGCATTCGTGACCAAGAATACATCACTGAATAGCTGACGTCTGAAATGAAATGAGGAATGCTTTTGAAAATGAAAACATATTTGGAGTAATTTTAGATTCAGAGGAGAGAGAGTGAAATAAAGTTCCTTCTTACAATGAAAACAAAGGACATAACCACATCAAAGACAAACTGCACACCTAAAACCATAAATTTCACATTAAAAATACAAAATCATTTCACATACGTTTTGATGGCATCCCACCAGTGATCTAAGATGCGCTTCCCTCGAGGAGCTGGCAAGAGGGCTTTGGGTAGGCCCTTCAGGTGAACATATTTGCCACTTTCATCCTCCTGTGGCGGAAGAACAGAGACAAATTGCTAAATCTTACAAGTTAAGACATCTTGTTCAAAAATCTGTGTCCAATATATAATATCTGGCCGTGTCTTTAATCTATAATAGTTAATTTGATGTTGAAATTAATATCTCTATGCTAATTAACCTTTTATATGTGTTAAATATATACAGCCACTTGAGCTTGGAACAACAAAAATTTCGACTTTTGCCTTTCATTTCCACTGTTTTTCATTATCTTTTTTATGCCTGCTTCTAAAGATATGAATCTCCAAATAAAATGCTACAAATAATTGTGTTAACATCAAGTCTTCCAATGAAATACACAAATAGAGAACAAAATATTGAAATCCAGTATTTCAAAGGTCGAAATACAGAGGATTAAATGTGATTTTACAAATCATCTAAGAGTCTGAACTATTTTTTAAAAAATGTAACATTCCTGAAAATAAGTATTTCAACCACAAAGTCACTGAAAACCAACACCCGGAAAAGTAACAATACAGAAACAGAGTAAGTAGCTCTCCCAGTTGTAGGTCACCCAAAAACTAGAGTAGAAGGGAAGGATTATTTAATACTACCTCAACTATGTTTCCTTTTCAGTTTCATATGGAGTAGGTCTTTCATATTTTTTGGAGTATTTAGGTCCTACATATTTATGTAGTATTCTTTTCACATTTGTGTATGTGCACATGTGGGTGCAGATGTAGTATACATGATTGTGTATGATTTTCTGTTTGTTCATGGCTGTGAATCTGAAAGTGAATGTGAATATGCAAATATCAGAGATTGTGTCTTTGTGTTTGAGTATACCATGTGTATGTGCATATTTGTATGTGCCTATGTAAATAAATGTGTGCATAACAAGTGTTGTAAACTTCCCAGGCTATACTGGTATTTTCCACCTGCGGGGAAATACTGAGAAATACTGATGCATTGACATAGCAGCATTCAAGACAAAGGTCACACTCATTTCATTATCTTTATCTTATCAGTATTTTATTATTCTATTTGCTTTTCAATCTCTCATCTTTTCATTATGTGTGTGCATAAAATTTCCATGCAACCTATCAGTATTGTATGAATCAAACTTGCTGAAGAAGGTAGTTTCAAAATAGCCTGAGAATCAGTCTAAGCAGCCCTAAAAGGGAACCATTAATTATGAACATTTTACACTTATTATATATGACTTTCATAGCATTCCCAAGTATGTCTCAGTTTGTCAAATTTCACTCATGGTATTTCTTGGTTAATACTTGTAATTAAAGTCTGTTATTTACTGCCAAGCATTTATCCCCCTGTACTTATTGACTGGTGTGTGTATGTGCATGTGCACTTTTTGTGTATGTGCATGTTTATATGCCTATGAATGTATATATACATCTGTGTGTGTGAGGTTAGAGGTTGGTGTGGCAGTATGGGTGCTGGGTGCATTGATACTTATCATTACATGCATGTGTGCAAAAATGCATAAATGTGCTATATATATCTCTCTCTTTCAATAGGTCACTGAATAACCAACTTTCTACATCAGTGCAACCCACAGACCAAATATACAAGTTGCACAAATTCATTTTGCTTATCATTTCACTTTTGCAAAGAACTAAATAGTCATAATACTTCTAAGTAATACTATATATATATATATACAAATGTATACACACAGGCATAACAAACACACACACACATACATACATATGTACATATAAATAAAATACAAAGAAAAAAATGAATGTTAACCAAACCTAAACCATATTTAACTGATTAGTAAAGAATAAAATACTTGATCTGATCTCCACTAATCCCCAGTCTCCATAGCAACCAATCCATTCATCCCTATTAGACCACGTTAACCACACAGAAGAAATCTCAAGCACTTCCCACACCTGGAACTAACAGGGATGAAGAAAAAATAAAAAAACCTTTAACAGCCGTCGAAGGAATAGAGGAAAAGCCAAAACACTACCGACCACCAGGGCAAACTCCACCAAAGGTGTCTCTCTCCTCTCACTTACCAATTGTTCCTTGGGCGTACCATTACTCACCTCAATATCTTGCCTCAGCTGTTGCGCATGGCCGGCCACTAGGATAACGCACACTAAATTGCGACTCTGTGGGTGGGTGAATCATCTGGGTTATCAAATGCACAAGTATGACCATGTCATATTTTATGGTCAATCACACTATTTCAGAAGAGATACATAAGAATACTATGATTCTAAATAAAATAAATATATAATACATTAAACTTAACTAAATGTAAAAATGATACAACAATGTACTTTTTTTCAAAATATTCAAAATGACATAAAAAGATATACATCTTACAACCTATAAATAAATAAAAACCTGTAACTACATAAAGTCAAAACTCTGAAGAAAAAAATACCTTACAATCCCTGAAAACTGAAAATATCTAAATTACAGTGAAAATTGCATAAACATAAACACATATATAAGAATAAGAAATTTTGCCAATAACAAGATCAAAATGAAATGAGCAAACAACAATAACAAAAAATAATAATAATTGTCATTATCACTTGGACAAAAAATACATTAGAACAAAA
>BOPN01000432.1:390000-392500 GCA_017312705.2 Penaeus japonicus | reverse complement strand
TGTGTGTGTGTGTGTGTGTGTGTGTGTGTGTGTGTGTGTGTGTGTGTGTGTGTGTGTGTGTGTGTCCCAAATTTTAGAAATACGTGTTAATGCATCGAATATGCATATAGTTTTATATTATTGTTATTAAAAGAATATGGTATCAAAATGTACTTATTGAACCAATAAGATGAAATGAGATAACATGTAGCTTCTCGTTCACTTATGATTTTTTTTCAACAAACAAAACTACATGTGTAACCGTGCGTGTGTTTGTTTGTCTATAAGTGTATGCATTTATGTGTATGTGTGTGTGTGTGTTTTGTGTATATATGTATGTATGTATATATATGTATATATATATTTATAGGTAATATATATATGTATGTATACACATATGCTTGTACGTATGTATGCAAGCATTTTACGTATTCTATTAAATACTTCTTTCCATAAATCTCTCTTTTTCGGTAACTGTTCGTCTTAGAAAACTACAATCATCTACTTCACATAAATCTTGTAATGATAATTCACACAGTATATAATCTACTCTGTACATCCAAACACAAGCAAATCAAGAATACAGTGGTTAATTAATTGAAATCATGCAAGGGCGCAAGAGCAGCGCACACATCGTATAGACGCATTCAAAATTCCCGCCACACGAATGAAGCTCCGATACAACGCGTCATGTGCTTCGATGCTTCGGTGGCGTGAAAGAACTCTCGGCAGCTTCGGGGGAAATGTGACCGGACTTTTGACAGCGACTATGCATAGTAATCAAGTTAATACCTCGGGTAATGGGTATGTTCATTGCATAAAGGACATTCCATTTACATTTAATGCCTTTGAATAATGCCATTAAAAAGAACAAGGTGTATTTCGAACATATTTCTTACTACACACCCTGTAAATGTATGCATTTTTTTTTTTTTTTTTTTTTTTTTTCATTCTCCCGTGTCATAAGGAATGCAGTTTTTGTGTATTACAAATACACAGAAAACTCACTTCCTCCTGTATCAGCTTTTTTACAACCGCAACACACTATGATTAATGATTAAGTAGAAAAGTATTATGTATTCAAAAACACATTCATAAAGCTACCACCCTTTGCCTCCGTTATCCTAGAGGACTTTGAGAATAAATGGGATGAAGAACACATTGTTCTTTCCATTCTAAAGAGTTGCTAAATTAAGGATCGCTCTTAATATTACGTAAATTTCTCATAGATTTTACAACATTTTTACCACCGATATTGTCAAACTTTATGTACATCGCATAACACAAAACTGGAAAAGTGTACCAAATAGAAATTTCTTTTTGATTTCACAACACTGAATCTTTATTTGATTTTGGTAATAGTGTTAATATAACCTCCGGTCGCACACACCTCGCCTCGTCAAGAGTTGAAAGCCAGATCCTCGTCAGATATTTCTTTCTCTATGTCAAATTCATGACCGAGATGAATCAAATTCGAGGATCACTTCAGGAGATAAATGAACACTCCACCTTTGGTTTTCCTTCCGAGTATGCCCGAGCGGCGAGGTATGTGACGCCCGTTCTGGGTTCAAGCCTGGCCATGGGTTACATTAATATCTTGCCACGTATTTCTTTCAAGTGTCTTTTCCTCGACTTCATACCGTTACTTAATTTTGTTCTTGACTCCATAGAGGTATCTGACTCTCTTTTCCTTCGTTGCTGATACAATCGTAAATCAGAAAGCAGAAATTGAAAACCGTAAGTCAGAACGAGTGTAACACCCGAAAAGAGACCCAGAGCGTCTCTTTAAAGCCAAGGAACTGAGTTATTATTTTAATTTTGAGACATTTACGAAAGCAAGAGAGCTACGTTGTGACTCAATTTAAAGTTGCAATTGACACCATATAGTGAACAGGAGGTAGTGAACA
This sequence comes from Penaeus japonicus, assembly GCA_017312705.2. NCBI lineage: Eukaryota > Metazoa > Arthropoda > Malacostraca > Decapoda > Penaeidae > Penaeus > Penaeus japonicus. Next base: position 390,614 of record BOPN01000432.1, on the reverse strand, counting down.
GGAAGTAGCAAAGAGGAGGTAGTGAACGAGAAGTAGTAAAATAAAAAATAGATATATCTCTTTTACGCCATCAGAAGGAAAGACGAGGGTGATGGATCTCAGATTCGAGAGCTGATCAGTCCAGAGTGACACTTTCGAATGTAATGAACAGAGACGAAATGGCAGGATAAGGACGAGTGAAAGAGAAAGGGGAAACAGAAACACTTGTTAACGAAGGAGGAGTATTGTGGTGGCCAGCAGGGGGAGAAGACCCAGCACCACTCTGCTTCTGGAGGCGGGGTTGCAGCCGTCGTACTCGCAGGTGAGGATGCAGCCCTTCAGTTGGTCGTCTCCGAACTTGAACACGCCGCACTGGGAGTCCATGTTCTCCAAAACGCAGGTCCGGATCATCAAGGACTCGCCATTAACTGCTGAAAAAGGATAGCTAGAAAAAGCGGCCTTTGGGGAAATATTTCCTTACAGTGTGCTACATACGCTTACTCCTGCAAACTGTCAGGCTTTATATACTATGGATTTCAATTATGTTTGATCTTATATATGCTTAAACCTATGTCATTAAGTTGAAAATAGTAATAGGGCAAAGCAACTATATTCTTGAACGTTTTTATTAAAAA
>BOPN01000432.1:377500-380000 GCA_017312705.2 Penaeus japonicus | reverse complement strand
ACTCAAACATATATCGGCGAATTCCAACCTGCTCTATCACCGTCGCACAAACAAAAGCAAACAAGCAGGGTCGGGGTGGCACCGGGACGCCAGTTATATTGGTTTTGTTTACAAGCGACCGTTCACAACTCAGGGTGGGACTTCAATTATTAATACGGTGATTTACTCGTGTCTTTAACGCTCTTACTTGTTTTTGTATCCACTTCCTCATTAACAGATATTTTAAAGTAAACAGATGTAGAAAGATAAAGATAAGCAAACTGATGAATGGCTATAGCTTTAATACATGTGTTTGCCATTACCTATGGTGTGGATAAGGATAAGCCAGATTTGCGGAACAAGTGATACGCCGGGCTTGTATGCACTGAGGCGAGCCCGCCTGTGTCAGCGTGTGTTGACTCGTGAGAGAATGTGCCAACGAGTGTTGACTCGATCTGAGCTTGGTCCTTACCCAACGCAGTGCCCAGCTACGTCAGTAACCGCCAAGTGACGGGACGGGACTCGATCTGCCGACCACGGGGATGTGAAGTCGACACGCTACCATTGAGCTACCAGACAGCTCCTATGATGTTAATATAATAATAATTTTCTTATCATTGAGTATCACTGTCATTTTTTAAATTTCATCATTTCCGTGTTGAAGTATTACTACCTAATTATCACGAAGCAATATCAATTACAATCATACTATAATCATGATGAAAATAATAAAAACAGAAGAAATACAATTGCCAGATGAAAAAAAGCACTAACTGAATAGGCGATAAACAAAGCAGTGTTGCCATCACAACAAACGAGTTATTGTTATGATTCTACCATACCATGATTTCATTTGCATACAAATTATACACAAACACATTATAATACATTCTTTAAAGAACGCTGCATACATTTATTATGTTATACATGCAAATACACTATGTGTGAATACAGACGTAAACGCATACGTGTTTACGGGGTGTGTAAAGCTTTAAATATAGCTTTAAGACATAATTAATCGTTGTTTGAAGAGCAAGAATAACAGGCCATAAATAGATTCGATTCTTTAGTAAACAAGGATGTAGTATGAGAAGAAGAAAAAGAATGAAAAGGAAAAGAAGAAAAGCTGCAGGTAAAAAATTAGGAAGGAGAATACGAAGAAAAAGAAGAAATGAACACATACAAAGAAAAAGGCGGGAGAGAGTCACAAAAAAAATAAAATAAAAATAAAGAAGATAAAAAAAATAAGACGAAACGTCAGACGGTACAAGCCAAGTAACAAACGCATTCATACATTCTATCTGTTTTATTGATTATCGACGATTGGGTCTGTAGTGAGTAATATAAATGTCTCGGCAAGCGCGCGTTACATGCCTGACCCCTTCCTTCCCTTCTCTCGCGCGCATTTTCGGCGGGAAAATACTCGGCTGCCTAACTTTTAAATGACCACGCACTGTATTAATTCTCTGCGACCTTTATTTTGTTTGTCTACTATCAGTTATTTGATAAAAGGGTGTAGATGTAATACTGAGTGTAGGGATTATTACTACTATATAGTATATAAATTTCAAGTAATAGTATTGGGATGCGCTTTTTTGAAGAGGTCACAGGATGTTGCAATTATAAAGAAATGCTCTTCGAAGATAACCGTGTTTAGAATAAAAGCTATCTAATAATGTCAGAAACGAAAACTTATTTCTCCTCTGTTCTCCATTTTCATCATTTTGTATCTATTCGGTTGCCTTCTTCCCTCCTTCTTCTCCTTCCTTTCTACACTCATTCTGTCAACTCCTTCATACTAAAACGCCGTGCTATGAATTTACTTTCTTTCTAAAATTGTATACTCCCATCCATCTCCTTGAACCAAAAATATAATCGCCCTTAAAAACACCCAACGTAAAGTCGCTTTGACTGAACAAAATGAATAGGACCTTTAAACACATAAGGACGTTGCTGTTTATTAAGAGTTGAGGCTCGCTGGCGAGTGTTTGGGGGGTGGGGCGGAATGGGGGACTAAGTAAGGGGGGTACATGGGGAACTTAGTGCCGTCGTTCGAGAGAGAGAGAGAACGCGAGAAAAAGAGAGGGAGGGATCTCTCTCTCTCTCTCTCTATATATATATATATATATATATATATATATATATATATATATATATATATATATATTTATATCTATATACATAGAAAGAGATAGAGAGAGAATGAGGGAGGGGAGACTACAGGAGGAGGAGAGGGAGGAAGGGAGGAGGAATGAAAGAGGGAGGGAGGGAGGGAGGGAGGGAGGGAGGGGAGAGAGAGAGAATGAGAGGGAGGAGAAGAGAATGGGAGGGAGGGAGGGGAGAGGGTGGGAGAGAGAGAGAGAGAGAGAGAATGAGAGGGAGGGGAGAATGGGAGGTATAAGGCACTGATACTGATATTATGTGACCCAAGACATTGATCATGTATGACTACTTAATTCAATGTCTTGGGTCACATAATATCAGTATCAGTACTAGAAGGGAGGAGGGGGAGAGGAATGAG
>BOPN01000432.1:352500-360000 GCA_017312705.2 Penaeus japonicus | reverse complement strand
CTAGGTCGATAAACTTATTGATTGATAAACTGATTTCGGTCTAACCATTATCTAGGATTCTAGACATGCTTCCAACATACTTAACAACACTTAGAGTACCTTTATAAAGATTTGTTATTAATCCATTGCAGACCAGATATAGATTTGCTTGCCAAGACTCCAGGATAGGTTTTGTTTCAGAGTAAAGCAGCTTCATGCAACATACTTTGTGTTTTTCATTTGTTTATGTTTTATTGTATTGAAAGAGTTATGTCATATGACAGGCTCTATCAATGCTGCAGTTTACTAAAATTGTATTATAGGGTCTACATCAGATCATTATTTTCTTTATTCTCAGTGTGCTAGAAGTATTGTTGTTTATGGAAGGACAAAAAACAACTTCCTTTTGTTCGTATTCGTCTACTGTCGTCAATGAATATGAAAATTAATCCACCCATAATGAAAATGGCATGAAGAAGTAGGGAAGAAGAAGGAAACCTGTGTTTGCGACTGAGTGCCACAGTACAAGGTATCCCTACTGGCACAGGGGCACATTGTAGACACTGGGTATGGATTGAGTCACCTTCCTCCTCTCGTTCTGCCTGCACATACTTCATCGCCGGAAATTTAGAACAAGACGTCGGTAACTTGCTGTGTGTCATCGCTCTCTAAAGATAGAGCTTGCTAGAGACCGTGGATGGAGGCCATTCAAGGCTCTCTCTCTCTCGGTTTTGGATGTTAATTGAAATCCATTTTACTTAATATTACAATTATGGTAATTATAATTGAAATTGTCATCATTACTCACTCATTATTCTTAGTACAACAAAGAAACATAGAGATTCAAAATCAACGAACGTCATGTACGTCACAATGATCCCTTTTCCCTTTCCAAAAAGGGATGACTGCGCCTTTCAACAGATCTGGGGGAATGGTACCAGACTGCCAAATGACAGCCAAGTCTACATACAATGTACAACCCATGGGATAGTCACCAGACTTCAGCAGGGATGCTACAAAATCCCGCTGCTCTACCATCCTTCAGTTTAGAGTTCACCTCCCCAGCTTCTGTCAGGGTAGGAGGTTCCTCTAATGGGGGGATCAGGCGCTGGGATCACGACGCCGCCTGGTAGGGAGGATGAAGGTCATTTACTAGGACATGACCTCCTGAGCAAGATCCCTGATATGTCCTTCCCTGTCCTGTGTGCCAGGAATTGAGGCTAGTTGAGCCGTGTGACATGTATCTGTGGCCTTTGGCGGGTCCTGTGAGCTAATGCTTTACGTTGGGCTGCATCAAGCATTCCTCTTCTGAATGTGTCTCACAGTGCTACATGGTTGGTCACGTTGTCGAGTACTATTAAAACGATTAGGGATAGTCATGGCCATCCCCCCGAGGACACTCCTCCTCCCTTAGCCTGTCTTGTCTGCCAAGAATCCATTCATAATACTTAGGATGGCGCCAAACATTTTGTAATTAGTTTCATTTGAATTCGTGTGTTAGCTGAATTAATTCACTTTTTGTGTATCAGTTACATCACTTAACACTAGCAATGTCTGGCGGTACCCCATTCATATTATCTTGAGACAAGAGGGACACTTTGACACTTGTTATAAAGGCATGATTTCTGTGCTGATTTCTCCCCATTGCATGTTCCTCACAGCGCCATTCACTACCGGTGTTCGGCAGACTTTCATATTTCATTAAAAGATAGCAGCTTCGTCTGTGTTGGGTTATCATATTTCATTCAAGATTTTGGGACCTGCTACTGGAAAAAACGGGGAAACTATGAAGAAAAGACTAAAAAAAAAGAAAGAAAAACTCCCAGTTGACATAAGCAACACGTCAACTCGCTTCAGTCCCAGTCATCTCTTGCGATGGTAAATATTTTTATTACGTATCCTGATGTGATTATTTGAGTGTAGCCATTACACACCAAATAAATCTCGTTGAATAAATAATTATCATTATCGTTATAAAAATAGTAATCTGTTAACCTCTCGCTCTCGCTCTCTCTCCTTCTCCGTGTGTGTGTAGGCCACTGTAGGGGGTTCTGTGCATCCTTGTATCGATATTAGACAAAATGGTCTTTCCTCGCACGGAAAACAGAGGAGGTATTTGTCGTTTATCAAGATTTTTACCATTTAACATTTCATAAATTCACGAAATATTCATTCTTAATACTTTTAAAATCTCTCTAATTTCAAATTAGTCCACAAATTCTTTACTTATTGGATACTTTGGTGACACTATTGAAATGCAAATAACCGCTTGTTCTCCTTGAGGCAGGCTCAGGGACAAATGAGGGAAGCTGTACTTTTATGTCTTACTTGTCTTTTAGGTAGATGTATGGTGATGAGTTATTGATGCTCAATACGGAGAAAAGTGAATGAGGTTCCATCAGCAACTTCATTCTTCAAATATTGCTAGTGCCAGTTACAGAGTTCAATATCCATTCAGAATTCATCAAGATTAATTCTCCTTTTTTCCTTAGAAGTATGTTTGAGACAACTCTGAATCACATATATGGAATTTATTTGGACTACTGTACCATTTTTCTTTTAGATATAATCTTTCCAATGAGAAACTTTTAAAAATAGCATGAAGCCAAAGCATGATCAAGGAGTATAGCTGGTTAACATTTGCATAGATGAATATATGAGGGTTATTTGTTGTTAACCCATTGATGCAGCTTTGGTCTTCTTTAATGAAAAGATGGTTCAATAAGTGGCTAGTCATCAAGGAGTCAATACCTGTTTACCTTATTACTAGAACTTTGATCATATATTTTTTTATTCATATTACCGTTATCATAGATAATGTTATTTTGAGTATCATTATTATAGATATAATGGCAATATTAATAATAAAAGATAACAACAATAAAATTAAATAAAAATCCCAAAAATTCAGAGAATGGGGTAAACAGCTGAGGTCAAGTAGGCTTGCTTATTGACTCCTTGGTTCCTTAGCACTTGTGGGGACATCTACATCTATGTGTAAATAAAATGAGTGAAACAAAACCATAATGATCAGTGCATGTATACACTCATGCATGTATACACTCTCAGTGTCAATAGGTATATTCTTGGTATATATAGCATCTATTATACAATGGAAATAAAATTATTAACAGTCTGTATTGTTGTTATTGGAAATCTTGAAATTTCAGACAAAATGCTAGTAAATATTTTGTAATCACACACATTCTTTTCGGATACTTTTCAAAATCAGCCCAAAAATTCTTTATTAATTTAGTTATATGTTCTGTAGTGAAGGCATATACAGAGTACATCTGTCAGTTGTATATTCTTTCTTCAATGGATATACAACTCAAATTTCATTATTATCAGGATGAAATGAAAATACAATACTACAACTTAATCTGTGTATTATCTATTCATACAGAAAGTATACAAAATGTTACTGCCTAGCTCTATAACAGAATACAAACCCAAATATATAAACAGTACATCATTCACTCATTCACTAAGCAAACAAATACATTCATCAAATTTTCTGCTGTAGAAAATGCCAAATCAAAACAAAATAAAAATACATATGTTAAGGAAAGTATACAAACTGAATAAGCCCAATCCATAACATACTTCCTTAGGCAATGCACACTGCTGAAAACTCAGTATCCCTCGCACACTTGAGTCATTCTGTTACACAAAAAATTAGAAAAAAAAGATTTCTTCAGAGAGAAGAAAAGTATAAAAGAGCTTACATCTTAAAAAGAAACTCCAGACACAGTATATTGCTATAAAATGGGTCATTTCACATCAAAGGCTTTAGGTGTATGTTATGAAAAATGGCAAATTGAAATAGGGAGAAACTAACATATCACAACATCTTATTGGGAAGAGTTTATAAATTCGCTTTGGAGTTATAATGATAAAGATGTAATGTTTAAGTGATACATAACATACACAATTCTTTTTAAAAAAAATGTAATTCATCATTTAGTAAGAATCAAAGCTTGTCCCAGGAATGGGGATATTGTGTTAATATGCTTGTTACACAATTTTGTTTATGTTCAATACATAAAACGCTTTTTACAAATACAGAAGAGTTCATTCATTATGTAAAAGGACTTGACTTAAAAAGATGGATAGAGATAATTTCATCACAAAAATAACAAAGCATCTACGTAATTATTTACAAGTTCATGCACTGTATACAACAACAGCATTATATTTCAAAATACAAAATATAATAATATTAATGAAACAATTTTAGAAACCTCTGACACGGCTAAGTTTGGCATCAACTTCTTCAATAATGTTATCAATTCGTTCGCTGACTCCCTTGAAGGCTGAAGGAGGGGGACCAATCATTTTGATCAGAGCTGGCACCTCAGTGGAGGAGTAACAGAATCTGAAAAAACAAATGAATTCCTGTATTTCTAACTGTTCACTTGTCCAAAGCAACAACAACAGGAGAACATGAACCCATGAAAGAAAGGAAGAAAAAACATGTGCTTATGAGCTGTCTAAATAAACCAATATATCTTATTTATACTATACCATGTACAGGATATAAAAGTATATCTAGAAAATGGTGTATGCCTAAAACACCAACCTGCAAAGAGCTGTCATTGTTCTCCACAAAAGCTCCTCAGGGGGATGGCCATTAAGGTACTGAAGGATTGCCATGGCCAGCTCAGGAGCAACATCATCAAAGACTACAGTTTTTACCTCTTTTGTACCTAGGTTGTACATGAGGGCTGTACCATATTCTTGAACCTGTAATAACCAAGATTATCATTTCATTTGTATATATATCATCAAGAGATTTCTCTTCTGATTAGTCTTCAAGAAATGACAACACTACTTGATTTCAATAAACTGAATATCAGAATATACAACTTTACTTTACTTTACATTTTCATCACAATAAACTGTACAGTATCACATTTTTACAAATATTCAAAATGCGCACCTTTTGGTTCTGATGTAGAAGAGCATTAACAGCAACTTTTGTAGTTACTCGGATGTTGCTGGTCTGTTGACCTCCATCTTGCCACTCACTAATATATAGCAACCACTCGGATGGACTCAGGTGCTCAAACATGTTGCAGAACTAACCAAGAATTCAAACACAGTATGTGTTAAAAATATATTTACCTATAGATTAACTTAATATGAAATATTGCTCTGAAGGAGAAAAAAGGTGTATGATCCTGTTAAAATACTCATGATATTAAAACTTAACCTATCAGTCATCAAAAGCCATTACTTAAAAAGAATTATCTTCATGTATTGCACAGACATATAAAGACAGAAAAGACCTTTATTTGCATCATAAGTTCAAAGAATTGTATATCAAATACTTACAAAGAGAGCTAAGGATTCCTGATGAATGGGTGGCAGACTTTCAACCTTGTTAGCATAATTCATGATTGTGTGGTCTTTGCGGTCCTGGTGCAGCAGCAGGATAACATCATCTTTAAGGGCAGCAGCAGCCATCAGTCGAACAAGGTGAAGACGTGCATCATCTGACACACTTGGATCATGAAGTACTCGGTTAAACAAAACACTGAAGTTTTCACCAAGAGCCCAAGATCCTTCATCTTCTACCACATATGCACGAAGTTCATTCAGATGTTCTTGTTCTTCAGGGCTGAGCATGTTTCCACAACTTGCTGCTAAACCTTCAAATTCAGCCCGTGCCTGCAAAATAATGTAAATGTTGTCTTGATACTCTGTTAATACTTTACAAGATCAGATAAGTTTAAACACTCATAGATTCCAGTAACATTCATATCTTTTCTTTTGTACTTTTGCACACCACAAAAATGAACTGCTCTAACACACCATCTACCAAGTCAGACCACTCTACACATAAACAGGAATATGGAAGCCACGACTTGAGCAGGAACAGCACCAACGTTGTCATGCAGGTCAGAGGAGCTACGGCGGATGTGGTGGACGTAGACTGATGATAGGTAGGTGGTGGTTTTGGGGGTTCACCGCCGGGGCACAGCAGGCGGGAGAGCAGCCACAACTGGCTGCAAATACCCACCTGCTCAACAACGCTGGTGTAGACAACTGGTGGCTCGTACGGGCGTGCAGGGCCCAGGTAGCAGAGCAAGGCACTCTGGGGCTCTGGGGAGCCAAGGTCAGTGTGACTGTACCGTGGCACAGGCCGATATACCACCAACGAGTCGTGTGAGCCACGCAGACTCCCGTTGGGGGACGCCAACAGGATGGGCGAGTCCGTGGAGGGGGGTCGGTCAAGGAACTCCTCCCCCCGTGGAGGGGGAGTTGTGGAACAGGTTGATGGGGCAAATTCAAAAGTGGAAATGGATCTAATAGATGATGGTGCACGGGGCAATCGCCGCAGGAAGGAAGATATAGATTCCAGGGAATAAGCTCGAGAAGGAGGGGCAGGTTTAGGGCCTACAGGTGATGATGGCTGTGAGCGTGTAACAGGGGATGGAGTTGGCTGTGGTGAATGGGGGATGGGAGACAAAAGAAAATGAGGAGGTGGAGGACCTTGAGACTGTGACTTGCAATTCAATGTTGAACAAGAGTCAAAGGAGAGTGAATGTGACCTTGATCTCCAACTCAAACATGATTCATAAGAAGATGCTCTTGAAATACCATGCATGCGTCTGAATGCAGCATTATTGACTTCAAAGTACTGTTGATCTGGAGTTACTGTTCGCATAGTGTCTACTGTGGCAATGGAGGTAACTGAGTTACTCCGGCTCAGTAATGGGGGAGAAGGCGAGTTTTCTGGGGATGATGGCAATTCCTGGGGTGTTGGGACACGGCCAACTGGATCCACTACATATAGAATATAGTAGGAAGAGCCAAATGAGAGCCCTGATGTTGAAGAACACATTGACAAGTCAGAGCATGTTGTTGAAGAGCGAGAGAGAGAAGGGGAAATCATAGGTGTGTGGTATGTGCGCGTAGAGGGTGAAGTATTAGAGTTACTTGATGCTTCTTCAATTAATATGTCTTGGGGAAGTTCTGGAGTAGGTACGCGAGTAGACCGAGTTGAAGTACCAGACAAATTGTTATTGATATCAGAATCTTCTGACTTTGATGAACAAGAAGAGTTCTTCATTGATGAGTGTGAGGAAGATTGTGATGATGAATGGTAAGAAGAAGAAGAAGAGGAAGAGCAGGATTGACTGGAAAGGGAGGAGCAAGATGAAGAGGAAGAGGATGAGGAATAGAAATAAAAGGGAGATGAGCTTGAGGATGAGGAACATGAGGGTGATGATGCAAGAAATAAGTCAGAGCATGAAGATGAGGCAGACAATGACAAACATGGGGAAAGGTCGCCAGATCTATAACCAGGGAGAAGGTAGGACCAAAAGTCATCATTATCAGAACCACCATCATCATCAACACCAGTACTCACATCCAGTTCATCCTTGAAGACAATAGGAGGTTCGCGCTCTACTTCAGGTTCGGGTTGTTGAGGAGGTGACTCTCTGGCTGGGGCCTGAGCAGGTGCGGCTTCCTCAGGCTGTACTTCTTGGGCAGAATCTGCCATTGTGCCTG
>BOPN01000432.1:310000-317500 GCA_017312705.2 Penaeus japonicus | reverse complement strand
AGTTCTAAATAAGAATACCTTCCCCTCAGGAATGTCAACGGCTTGGGTTCACAACATGTCTGCTCTGTTTGGGAATTATTCTAATTATTCCAATCGTACAGATACCCGCGGGCGCAGGCTTTGCGAAATAGCCTTCGTCTTACCCGTAAATAGATGTTCTTCGGAAACAACACGTACCAATAAAAGGGAAAACAATATCAATAAATGAATAAACAGAAATAACAGGGGTATCATTTCTCTGTGACGTCGTAATGGACTTAATGCTGGTTCCCATAAAATGCAGTATCAATAGTTTATGAAATTGACAATATACAATATGCACAATACCTGACTTAGGGGTTAAACCAGAAAGACACAAACGGGGAAACGTCCTCAAGGAGTAACAAGTTCCTCTCCACGTAGTATAAAACACCTACATATATATACACGTGGATTTCACAGCATATAAAAACTGGCAACTGGTTTCACTTGATCACAAAGACTGAGCCCAGAGAAACAGCTCTAATTTCCCCACTTAATAGTCAAATAACCAAAAATACACTTTTTTAATGTTTTCATTACTCGCAAGTTCACTCTTCACACTAATTATTGTACGTTATAACCGCCACTAAAAGATGTTCCGTCACTCTTGTAAAAATGCACGTATTTTCCTTTGTCATCGTCACTGTCACTAATGTTACATTTACTGCAGTCGGAGACAATGAAAATGAAAAACTATCACTATTACAATGTCACAAGACTCTTCTTCATTATAATCACCACTAGATTAAAGCTCTTTATCACTGCCAAAGAAAGGGTCGTCAATAAAGCACTTTTGGATAACATACACTTGATTCGGTTTCACAATCTTCAATCTTTTTTTTTAGATGCATACATTCACCATCACATTATGAAGATTGCACCAAGTAGATGCATAAAAATCAAAGCACATTTTCACTGGTACTTCATCAAATCCTAATAATACAAGGCTCACTTTATAACTCCTTCGGTAATAGAAAGCCAAGAGAGGAAACCGGAAGCATAGGGCGCACGTCAAGCCCGAGGCTGTCACGGGGAGTTCCCTCGACGCTCCGTAAATCACCACCACTGTTCATAACGAAAGAACACTTCGCCGTCGTCGTTCGAAAACTTTCAAGTGCAAGAAGCACGGCTTGCACATTTCAAAAAAACATCTAGAGAAAGAGAGAAAGAGAGGGAAACCTGACGAGAGAAAGAACGAGCGAGCGAGCGAGCGAGCGAGAAAGAAAGGGACCCACCTTGTCGCCTGAGTGGTGCCCTGGTCGCCGGACGCCATAGTTAGAAGGTAGCGCTTCTCTCCCTGCCTCAACACTGTCGCTGCCTTACCCACAACCCGAGCCCCCACACACCCACGAACACACACGCCCCACCCGCCCTGCCCGCTTCCTACTCGCCCCCTGCCCCTGCCCCTGCCCCCTTGTCCCTGCCATGCCCTATTCTGCCCCTTTAAAACCCGTTCATGACCCATATACTTGGGTTTGTTCGTGGCCTGGTTTATGATTTGAGTTGAGACTTACAATTGTGTCTTATATTGTTTTCATTGATTTATAATGCTGCCTTTAATCCTTCCTCTTTTTCTTTGTCGACTCATTACCTAAATTACCCTCAATCTTGTTCTGCAATTATGTACTCCTTTAATTTTTGTCAGATCTGTTTTATACGATTTACCCATTCGTTACTCTCGCCATAATACAATTAAAAGAGTTTTCTAAAAAATAAATAAATAAATAAGTAAATAAATACTCCCAATCACGACCTTGCCATAATTAGCTTTTCGCCTTCATCACCATCACTGTACCCCCCCCCCCCAAGGAGGACGAGTCGTCATTCCTCATTCGTACGGCCAAATCGAGGCAGTCACTCATCAACCATGCCAGGGTTTGGTTCACTTCGCACCTTCAACCCGGTTTTAAAAAAATGACTGTAAAAAACACTATCTACAGTCTTTCATTTTTTTATTGGTATATATAATCAAAGAGGTTTAAATATTAGCTCAATCAGCGTCACCAGTCTGCGTTCTCTCTCTTATTTTTTAGGGAAGAGTTTAAACTACTTATTTCCTGTTGTGATTTCCCCATTCCGTACACAGACCGCAAACAAGACTGCACCCTCATGCCAAAACAAACAACACTAGAGTAACAAGTTAAGGGAAGATCTGCCGCTTCCCTCTGTCCTCCCATCATCATTTTCATCATCGTCTTAAGCATTGTTATCATTATCATCTTTCGCGTTGCCATCACCATACGTTTGTTCGCACTATCTCAGTCTTTCGCTTTTCATGAATCATTATCATTCCTCCAGTCCCCCTCCTCTCCCTATCTCTCATATGTAACTGCGTTCCTAATCCCACATCTTTTAATCTTCACTTTAACATCTGTGAAGTTGACTGCTTCTTCAAAGAATCAATTAATGACAGAGACTGCGCTTCTATCTAATGCGACTAAATTTTGTAAACTGTCAAACTGTCATGACTTTTGAGCGTCTCGAGGAGGGAAACATGCCTGAAGGTAAAGCTTATCTTAGTGAACAGAAAAAAAGACCTTGATTGGACGTCCCTCGCGTGACAACCTGAGTAATCAAGTGCGAGGGAGGAGGGAAATATGCCTCAGCGTAAAGCTCATCCTACTTAAGCGAAAAAGACATTCATGGGGTGTCCTTCGCGGGGCAATCCGAATAATCAAGTGCGAGGGAGGAGGGAAATATGCCTGGAAGTAAAGCTTATCTTACTGAACTAAAGAAGACCTTCACGGGATGTCCTTCGCGTAACAATCTGAATAATCAAATGCGGTTTGGGAGATGGCGGTCAGGACTCCGCGACTTTTAATGACTTACTCAATCTGCTAACAATTACAGGAATTTAGTTTCGGATCCAAACTGTGTTTTGTACACATAGCTTAGCATACGGGTATCCCATGTGGAACTCGCGTTTCTGATTATAATTAGACATACTAAATATACAAGCACAGGTGGAGAGAGGGGGGTAAAGATGGAGAGGGAAAGGAAGGGGAAAAAGATGACAGGTGGGAAAAAAAGAGAATAAAAGTAAAGGGAAATATTAGGATGAGGATGAGGAAGAAGAAAAGCAGGTATACTCGGATGGCCGTGGACCCCTAGAAATGGTGAAATATGGGGCAACACTTCGCTGCGAATTGAAGCTAAATGTGATGGTCGGAAATGAAGGATGTGTGGTGATGTGGTGAGCATGGTAAGGTGGCTTGGTGAGTGTGGTGATGGTACGTTGCCAAGTGGTGACATGTGCCAACACTTGCTGCTAACACCTAACACAGAGACACAATGGCACACTAGCCCAGTACTGGCTCTGACGTGTTTCCATGTCATGCTCAACCTACATATAGGAATATGTGCTGGCCAAGCCTACGACTCCTTAGTGAGGTGAAAATGCTGTCCCGTTTGTTATGAATACATGCGACCGAACACAGAGCACCGCACATACAATAACAAAACACATGTATACACATACAAGAATCTACAAGTCTACAAACCCATATGTACAGATGTAAACATATATATTTTTTTCGATACACACGTACACACTCATATATATACATACTTCATAATTCCTCTTTCACTTTGTCACTCTCTCTCACACTTAGTAACTCCCTCTCCTCTCTCCCCTGCGCCTCTCCTTCCTTTCTTCCTTCATTTACTTACTTACTTACTTACTTACTTGCTTATTTACTTCCCTCCTTCCTTCCTTTCTCCCACTCCCTCTACCATCTCCCCTTCCTCTCCTTCTTTCTCTCCATACACACACACGCACCCCTTTACCAAACGTCCAAGCACCACTAATATAAATAGCCGCCAGTACAGATGCAAGCACACGCAGTCTCCAAACCCGTAACAATGAGAGCGGCGTCTGGCAAGCTCGCATGGTTCCTGTGTTGGCGGTGACGTGTTGAGTCAGCCTCAGATTCCAGGGAACATGGACGAGGGGCGGTGCATCCCTCCTCCTTCTTTCCTCTATCTTTTCCTCTCTAGATACATGCACACATACCTTCATAAATGCCCAACCACAAGGAGGAAGAGAGAATACATTACAAAATAGTAACCTTCAGCCGAAGACCAATCAGCCACCCGAAAGCGTGCGCCTTTCGTGTTGTTTTGCCTTGGCGATGCCCCGAGCGTCGCCCGCGGTATGTTGCAAGGCCGCGATGCAAGGGCCGTCACGCGCCCGGCCAGCACTTGCACGCCCGGCATGTGGGCCGCAGCGGGCACTGGGGCACGGGGGCACGGGCTTTTCGAGTGGGGTGGCACTGGTAAATTCATGTCCTCTGACGGCGAGACGTGGGCATGGTAAGTTCAACCCGAGTTATTACGGGGAGAGCAGTGATTCAAAGGTGATATTATATTGTTTACGAAGCCCTGTCCTTACAGTGTGATTCGACAAAAAAAGAATGTGTTTGCTGCCCTTACTGCTTCAGTCTCCGGTGATACATCAACCTACTTCAAAGCAATTGCCTTCAGAACACGACAAGTGGCGTGGCACAGCCTCGCTTACTTTCTCTCGCTCTCATTTTACCTTCCTTACATAAATTAGTCCTTCTTTCCTTTATTATTTCAACGTTTATCCCTCCTTCGCTCTGCAATTCCTTTCCCTTTCCCGTTTCCCTCCTAATCCTTCTTCTCCCCTTTATTCCTCCTCCCTTTGACTTTCATCTCCCCCACCGTCTACCCCCCACCGTCTGCCCCCCCCCCCTTTTCCTCCTTGACTGAATATGCGCCGCTGTTCTATATTCGTCCAAAACTGCCATCACTTTGTGTCGACAGAGTGAGGTCACCGCAAGCACTGGAGAAAGGTGTGCGCGTGCGTGCGTGTTATGAGTCCCGAGGTAGTTAACACCGAGTGAAGATCTTGCTTCACAAATATAGAAGCGCAGGGGGATACTCTCGAGTGATGGAAGAGGATAGGGGGGGGCGGGGGGTCTTATTTCCCTTCTTCTGTTTTAGCTTAAACTCTTTACTTCCCTGTGGTTGCGTTGTCCATTACTCATCTTCATAATCTCTATACCATCACTGTCCACAAAGAACCACTTTTCCTCCTCTTTCTTTTTTTCTTTCTTTCTTTCTTTCTTTCTTTCTTTCTTTCTTTCTTTCTTTCTTTCTTTCTTTCTCTCTCTCTCTCTCTCTCTCTCTCTCTCTCTCTCTCTCTCTCTCTCTCTCTCTCTCTCTCTCTCTCTCTCTCTCTCTCTCTTCCATCTTCCTTCCCCTCTCTCTCTTCCATCTTCCTTCCCCTCTCTCTCCTCCACCTTCTTTCCCCTCTCTCCTCCCCCTATCCCCTCCCCCTCCGTCTCTCCCTCTGACTCCCCCATCACCCCTCTCTCCCTCTGACCCCCCCATCACCCCTCCCTCCCTCTGACCCCCCCCCCCATCATCTCCCACGTGCTTCTCGAAGACGGCATTACGCAATCGCCCCTCTCTTGGGCTCCTCGGTGTCTTTCACGGTGTCAGAGTCATGTCTGATGTGGAATGCCCTTTCGTTCTGCCCTTCTTGTTTCTAGGAAGGGTGTTTTCCGTATCATCTTTGCTGGTTGGGCTATTTTGATGTAGGAGAGATGAAAAGAGAAATGCGTGAAGAGGAAGGGAAATTAGATTGGCAATCACAGCACTGATGATGATGAGGAAAAAATACAACAATAATGATAATCATCATCACTATCTTCAACAATATTATTATCGTCATTACCAGTAAAACAGCCAAACAAGCACGAAAAAAAGAGTATACACACGCAAGACAACCAATGCACCCCTCCCCTATCCCCTACCCACCAACCCTTACCCCCCCCCCACACACACACAATCCAACGAGTCCTGCCAAGCGAGGAGGCCTTCCACTCGCGGGATCGCCAAGGAGCCGCGCCTCCCTCGGGGCCCGCGACGCCCTTCGGCCATTTCCTGTCCCTAGCGGCTGCCCGAATGCCCGCCCCGCGCCCTCGCTCGCCCGCGCTAAACTTACACCTCGACGAATGATTGGATTTCACAGATCTGCTTGATATTTAGTATTTTGTTGTTGTTGTTGATGTGAGTACTGTTGTTATTTTTGTTGTTGATGATTTTTGTACTGGCGTTTCTTCTGCTTTTCTCTCGCTTTAAGTTTCCCTCTTTAATCAAAAACACAAATAACAATAATGAAACCAGATATATAAAAGACGATACAAACCGATAAATAATCAATAACATCTAGAAATCACAATAAAAACAATGACTTCACAATAAGCATTAATCTCATGAAATAAACAAAAATAAATTGAATCAAGATTTCTTTCAAAAATCAAGAAAAGCAAGCCGATTTCCCCAGCGTCTCGAGGCATTTCCTTCTTCCTCGACATCTTTGCGAAACGAGACGAGACGAAACGAGACGAGATGCCTTTTAAGTCACATTTGTTGGGGATTTAAGATCTCTAGTTCTTTCTTTCTTTCTTTCTTTTGTTTCTTTTCTTCGTTCTTGGTGATTGCTTGGTACTTTTTCTCTCTTCATATTTCTTCTCTTTTCTTCTTTTATTCGACACTGATTTTGTCTTCTATTCTATCCCTTTTTACGTCTCTTTCCATCTAGACTTTCTTTTGTTTTCTTTCACTTCCTTTCTCTTTATTTTTGAATTCCCTTCTTCTTCTCGTTCCCCTCATCTTCTCTTTTCTTCGCTTTCTCTCCCTCGTGTTCTCCTCGTCTTTCTCTCTCTCCACCATTCTTCTTCATTCTTTCCTCTTTCGTCTTAGTTCCCTCCTTTTTATACTTTCTCCTCTCTCTCCACCTTTGTTTTGTTCTTCGCCCCTCCCCAGGAAAACAGTCAGTCTCTCTATTTTTCTCCTTCTATATCTTTCTTTCTTTCTTTCTTTCTTTCTTTCTTCCTTTCTTTCCTTCTCCCCCACCTTTCCTTCCTCCCTCCCTTCCTCCCTCCCTCCCTCCCTCCCTCCCTCCCTCCCTCCCTTCCTCCCTTCCTCCCTCCCTTCCTCCCTCCCTCCCTTCCTTCCTCCCATCCTCCCTTCCTCCCTCCCACCTTTCCACATTTCCACCTTCCGTCCCTCCTACTTTTCCACCTTCCGTCCCTCCTACTTTTCCACCTTCCGTCCCTCCTCCCTCCCCTTCCCTTTTTCCGTCTCTCGGGTGAATACACTATACGAGTTATTTCCGTCTTCCTTCCTAGCATGAGTCACCCGTCCGAACATGTCTTCTCCTGTCGCTTTCTTCCGGTCTCGTCTTCCTTTCTCTGTGGCTTTCTTTTCAGTGGCTTTCTTTTAATTCTCTCTCTCCCTCTCTGTCTTTTCTCTTTCTCCTTACTAATTATTTCTTGTATCATTTCGCCAACTGTGCATTTCTCTTCTATTCATTTATTATTTTTCAGTGATATACACTTCTTTTCCGTTTTCTTTTTTTTACATCTTCTTCCTTTTTTTCCTTTTTTGTCTTTTCCTACTTTCCTATTGTCTTTTTTTTCATTCCCCTCTTCTTTCTCATTCTTTCTT
>BOPN01000432.1:295000-300000 GCA_017312705.2 Penaeus japonicus | reverse complement strand
AACTTCCTCGAACCGGTGGTATTTGTTTGGAAAGAGACATTGTTCTTATCAAATTCAAATTGCCGGTTTTTAGAATCAATCCCAAAGAGAATGTACTATTAATTAAACATATAGACCATACCTCACATCTTATTGATAAGATATTGTATTCATATAGATACTGTAGTAAATAAGCATGCATGTGCATGTGCATGTGCTATATGCTCCTGAGGGTCGTGGACCGATTTGAACAAAACAATAATGATAACAAGAGAAGAAATCTGAATACTAAATGTACAAAATAATATGACAATATATCTATATCAGAAATTAAGACATAAAAATAGCAAAATTTATTGATCTATTAAAATAGAATTCAGCATAATGGATAAAACTAAATGAAAAAGAAGTGAAGTGAAGTATCCGCCCTGAGGGGAGTCCCGCCATTTAAAAAAAAATGTTCTCCGGAGCGCATTCAAAAAGCTCCACACAATTATACGCACCATGACAATGCAATTATATTTCAAAGAGAAAAGACAGAAGAAAGAAAGCGAGAGAGAGAGAGAGAGAGAGAGAGAGAGAGAGAGAGAGAGAGAGAGAGAGAGAGACAAAGGATCACGAATAAAAGACAAAGGCCAATTGAAAAAGGCGAGAAACACAAAGAGAATCCTATGATATCAATGAATATCAAGAATAACAAAGTAAAACGCCAACCAAAAAAAAACAATTAAACCTTTGATAATACACACACATACTAACTTATCCGTGTGTGTGTGTGTGTGTGTGTGTGTGTGTGTGTGTGTGTGTGTGTGTGTATGTGTGTATGTATGTATGTATGTATGTATGTATGTATGTATGTATGTATGTATGTATGTATGTGTATGTATGTATGTGTGTGTATGTATGTATATATGTGTGTATGTGTGTATGTGTGTATGTATGTATATATGTATATATGTATGTATGTATGTATGTATGTATGTATGTATGTATGTATGTATGTATGTATGCATGCACGTATGCATGTACGTATGTATGTACGCATGCACGTATGTATGTACGCATATACGTATGTATGTACGTAAATACGGATGTACTTTTGTATATGCCTTACAAAAAGACGCAGAAACAAAAACGCATCGTCCAGGCGACCCCCCCCCCCTCCCTCAACCCGCTCGCAACAAAGGCAGAAAACGCGCCAACTTGACACTTTCGATTCGGACCATCTGGCCGCTGATGGCCTCAACGCAGTCCCTGTTTATATACACTTGTCCACAACTGGGATAAATATAGTAGCAGGTATCTGCCCAACACTTGCTTCCTGATGTCTTCTATCCGAGTCTCCTTAGGAGGGGGGGGGGGGGAATTTACACAAAAATATCCTTGTCCTCAATGTGTTTTCAACGCTTTTTTTTGTTGTTGTTGTTGTTGTTCCCTTGTTACTATGGAAATCTATTTTCGATATACATTTTCAAGTGAACGGTAAACAGAGTTGCATCGCATGGATTGAGTAAATTATGAAATCTGGGTAAAACACTGATAATATCGCGTCCTAATAACATTACAATTCACGCGCTATAAAATATATCATCCAGACATTCAAAAAATGATGAAAAGTCGCTTCATGTAACGAACACACACATCCTCATCATCATTATCATCATCCTCATTATCACCATCATCATCATCATCATCATCATCATCAACACCATCATCACACAACATCACCACTGCCATCATCATCCCCCTCATCATTTCAATAATCAGAAATAAAGCGCCCGCAAACTAAACAAAAACAAAAATCCTTCCTTTGACGCGAGGATCCCGCCAAAAGAAAGAAAACGCGGACGCGGGAAACCAAGAATAACCCCGGTATGAAAAACAAGTGAAAGAAAAACGCTGTAAATTCGTCTCGCTCGATTAATCCATCTCACACAAATGCGCGGATTAACACACTGGGACTCGGGATGGCTCTGGAAACATTAATCCAATAGGTGTATTCTTCAAAGCTTTCACATTCGATTCAGAAAGGATACGAGATTAATCCTACTGATAAATCCCCACCTTCCCGTCGAGGGAACGCTTGCTCAAGGATTTTGGATTATTCCTGATCTATCGGTATCAATACTATTCACAAATCGTTATTAATCTGATGTTTAATAATTAAGGTAAGAGTAAAACAAACTGAAAATATCAATAACAATAATAACAATAATAATAACAATACTAATAAGACTAATACTAATACTGATACTAATACTAATACTAATACTAATACTAATAATAATAACAATAATAATAAAGATAATGATAATTATGATAATAACAACAATAACACCAATAATAAAATGAAAATAAAAAATAATAACAATAATAAAATTAATAACAAAAGTATCAATGATAATAATTATCATATCATATATCATTGTTATTATACTCATCACCATGATCATTGTCACTATCATCAAGATCATCATCACAATCGTTACCATTGCTATCATCATCATTATCATTAATATCACCTTAATCATCATGATTATTACTATTACCGCTATCACTATCAAAAGTCTACCAACAACCAAAATGTCACACCTACAACATTCAAGAAACCATCGGCCTACCCGCGTACCCCGGAACGTTTTGTACCATTGGCTCGCTCCCGCCTTTTCGAAATTTCCCCGGAGCGATCGGGAAGATTCTGGCAGATGCATTTTCACATCTCCTTTCCCCGTGACTGTTGGGAGCATTGTGTGGAAAGATTCGTGTCCTGGACCGAGAGGGATTTTTAAAATAGATTACGTTTAAAAATCTTGGTTGCAGAGCCATTTTCTCTTTTTTACTCTTTCTCTTTTTCATAGAGAAAACGGATGGTACGCTGGCTGTCTCTGCTAGGGTTCTCAGTGGTAGTTTGCAGGCAGTTGGGTGTGTATATGTTAGATGATAAACCCTTCAAATGGACAGTCGATGTTGTATATGTATTACAGTAAACCCTTCAAAAAGACTTTTACAGCATGCCAAGCCATCAAGAGCTCTTTATACCACAGCCCTCAACAATATAGTCACCAAATGTCACTTGAATGCCTGTTTCGTCACTTTCTCCTGGTTATTCTAAATGATTGTCTAAGAATCATTCAACACAAACGTAAAAAATAAAATCAATGAAATAATGCTTCCTAGATACTTACTTATTTGTTGCAAGGAGTTACCACAAAAAAACTATCTTGGTCCACGTCAAAAGAGTAGTGTTGTTTTAAGTGATCACGGTTCACGTGGAGTGGGAACAGCCAATGTTACCGTCAAAAACTGCTTTGCAAGACTGACCCACACTGTTACAATAGAGTGCGCCTTGAAAAGTTTCACTTCAAATCACTAAATGCAAATGTTTAAGGACACTTTGCGATCCGCGATACTGTGTTTTCTCGACTGCGACCTGCAAGTCTCTGGGCAGCAGGTGTCGCCGGGTGTACCATCTTACGTCGGTCAGGTCGAGGCTCATGCCCCCCCTCCTCGTCTTCCCCTCGCCCTCCCCCCCGCTCCCCTCGTCTCGCTTACGTCCTTCTCTCGTTCTCCCCCCTTTCCCCTCTCCCCTCTCCCCCAAAACATCATCCCTGCCGACCATTGGCACAGTGACACACTCTGAGACGCTCACCTGATATGCACACGTACATACACACATACAAAAACACACAAGCAATCATGCATGCATACATGCATCCACACACACACACACACACACACACACACACACACACACACACACACACACACACACACACACACACACACACACACACACACACACACACACACACACAGAGTCTCTCGTAGTCTAACCTATTTTTAACATTCTTTTTTTCTTCTTCTTCCTGACGCCAATCAATACTTGAATATTCGCGAAAGGACCGGCACGAAGGCATTGTGTATATATCCACCATAAACACCAAGAAGATATTACAAATAACAAAACCAAAATGAATACAAAAAAAATATATCCTCGTGCCACCGTCCAAAATATCCTCACCTTGACCCCATATATACGGGTCTCTGGTTCCCTATACGTGCCAATGGGCCTCTGACGTCATCACACGAGCCCTCCCCCCTAAAAGAATACCAAATAAACAAAGCCACGTGACTCCACGGCCGAGAAGCCAACATCGAAGTACACGACATTACTCAACGTTGGCTTGCACATTGAGTCACACAAGAACACGAGAATATATAAGTAGATACGCAGGAACGCTCTGCTTTTTTGTCTTGACTTATTTTTTCTAATTCGATGTTTTTCGTTTTTATTTTTAATATCATGCTTCCTATCTTTTATGTAGTGGGTGAGGGTATTCTACAGGTCTAAAATAACTTTCAGCTGTTTGCTTAGTCGCATGTACATATGGCTCTCTGGATTCTGTATCCTTTATTTTTGTCAAATTTCTGCGTATATGTTTGTGTGTCTGTCTGTGTGTCTGTGTTTATCTGTGTCTGATTATCTTCATATCTGTCTGTGTCTGTCTGTCTGTCTGTCTGTCTGTCTGTCTGTCCGTCTGTCCGTCTGTCTGTCTGTCTGTCTGTCTGTCTGTCTGTCTGTCTGTCTGTCTGTCTGTCTGTCTGTCTGTCTGTCTGTCTGTCTGTCTGTCTGTCTGTCTGTCTGTCTGTCTGTCTGTCTGTCTGTCTGTCTGTCTGTCTGTCTGTCTGTCTGTCTGTCTGTCTGTCTGTCTGTCTGTCTGTCTGTCTGTCTGTCTGTCTGTCTGTCTGTCTGTCTGTCTGTCTGTCTGTCTGTCTGTCTGTCTGTCTGTCTGTCTGTCTGTCTGTCTGTCTGTCTGTCTGTCTGTCTGTCTGTCTGTCTGTCTGTCTGTCTGTCTGTCTGTCTGTCTGTCTGTCTGTCTGTCTGTCTGTCTGTCTGTCTGTCTGTCTGTCTGTCTGTCTGTCTGTCTGTCTGTCTGTCTGTCTGTCTGTCTGTCTGTCTGTCTGTCTGTCTGTCTGTCTGTCTGTCTGTCTGTCTGTCTGTCTGTCTGTCTGTCTGTCTG
>BOPN01000432.1:287500-292500 GCA_017312705.2 Penaeus japonicus | reverse complement strand
TATCTATCTATCTATCTATTTATTTATCTATTTTTCGATTCATTTGCCTTTTTTATTGTCTTTAAAGAAATGCTTGCCCGTCGCTGGAAGAAACATTATAGCATTGTATTATTACGTGGTAAATTGTAATAAAGAACAATCAATTGTGATAAAATTACTGATTTAAAAAAAAAAGGTAAAACATTTTATTTAATTATTGGGACTGGATGCTAAACCACACATATAGTATAATTTCATTACAGTCTCACTTTTTTCCATTTCTATGCGACTTTATTTAACCTATTTCTCTAGAAACGCAAAGAAAAAACAAACAAAAAAAATACGGAACACACTAGGCAACAAATAGGGGAAAAAACTAAGCATGAACACTCATCACCGAGGAAAAAAGTTTCATTTATTCTAAAATCCAACACCGGGAGACCTTTTTTTTCTATTTCTCTGAAGTATCGCCTTGCCAAAGGTTTACTTACGCGACCTAAATTCGGCCTAAGAAAATAAACCATTAGTATTCACTTAATTGACCCTCTGGTCGAATATCAAACCAGCTGGAAGACCATTGAAAATAACCACTATGTTGTTTCAAGTTAAATTTATTATACATAAACTCAACCCTTATATGTACGAATGACTCAAATGATTTTGTCAGGAAACGTAATATATTAACCTTAGATTCCTCCTTCAATATTATGATATTATCAAATATAAAAAAACAAAAGTATCAAGATTCCCAACAAATTTTAACTAACGTACTTGAGCGTATATTATAAAAAAAATGTAGGCCAGATAATCACAGATAAGAAACTAAACTATTTACGAAGTCAATCATATCGGGGCATTTGAAATTAAAGAAAAAAAAGGATAAAAAAAATAGAAAAAAATATAAATATAAAAGAAAGAAAAAAAATAAACATATAAAAAAGACAATCCGACTGCATAAATCTAGCCTGAGAGGAGACAGGCAGTCGCGTGCAAGAATGAATACAAATCGAACGGATTGCATGCGGCATTCTTGTTTCGTCTTCCACCTGGCTGCGGCGTCTTGGAAGTCTTAAAAAAGTCTTTCGCGAACGCTTGGATGACATTCCTGCTTTCACAGAACCAGGTTTAAGAGTTAAATGGAAATGCTTATAACAATGTACGTACACACATACATACACGTACGAACCCACACATATGCATAAACATGGACATGCACGTACATACCCACATGCACACATATACATGGAAATACTTATCACACACACACACACATGTACATATATACATACATGCATGTACATACCCACATACACATATATACATGGATATACTTAGATGCACAAACACAGCATACACACACATACACGCACGTACATACTAAATAATACACATATAAGTAAATACATGGAGAACTCAGTAACTAACCTACTATTTACTATCACAACAAAGAAAATCTGGGCAAGCCATTTGAAGCAAATAAATCAATACTTCTCAAAATACCTCCACCTAAGACAACAACTTACTTCTCAGAAAGGGAAACAAGGACACTTGCGTCACACTGATGATGGAGGAGGGAGGGAGGGAGGAAGGGAGGGAGGGAGAGAGAGAGGGGAGGGGAGAGAGAGAGAGAGAGAGAGAGAGAGAGAGAGAGAGAGAGAGAGAGAGAGAGAGAGAGAGAGAGAGAGAGAGAGAGAGAGAGAGAGAGAGAGAGAGAGAGAGAGAGAGAGAGAGAGAGAGAGAGAGAAAGTGAAAGAGAGAGAGAAAGTGAAAGAGAGAGAGAGTGAAAGAAAAGAGAGAGAGAGAAAGAGAGAGATACAAAGACAGAGAGACAGAAGGAGAGAGATACAAAGACAGAGAGACAGAGACAAAAACAGAGACAGAGAGACAAAGGCAGAGAGATACACATAGATACAGAGAGAGAGACGCAGAGACACAGAGAGGCAGAGAGAGACAAAGTAGCATAGACACATAAGACTAACACATGCACAGACAGAGTCACAGAAACAGAAACAAAGCCACAATGAAAGAAACAAAAAGCTCTCGCTTCCACACTGGACCATGTGTCCCATTCCTTCATGTCTCATCGGAGAGGGAGACCCACGAGATGAGGATCTATGTAGGTCACGCCCTCTCCTCATACCGAAGAAGAAGGAGAAGAAGAAAAAAAACGGGGAAATTCCTCCATCGCAGCAGATGTAGAGGACGGACAAAAAAATATAAAAATGAAAAAAAAATAAAGAAGGGAATACAGTTAGGCATGTTGTCCCGCCTACTTGCTAACCGTCTACGAGATGAGACTTGAAAGGAGGCAAAAAAAATGACTGCCTCACCTCTTGAAGCGCAAATGTTGGCAGGGAATGAGATAGGAGGAAAGAGGATGACGGAGGGGAGAAGAGGAAGGGGAGAAGGGGGAATTGAAGGAAAAGGGGTGAGAAGAAGTGAGGGTGGGGAGAAGGTGAGAGAGGGAAAAAGGGGGAGGTGGAGAGAGAAGTGGAGGTGGAGGTGGAGGTGGAGGTGGAGGTGGAGATGGATATGGAGATGGAGATGGAGATGAAGATGGAGGTGGAGGTGGAGTTGGAGATGGAGATGGAGTTGGAGTTGGAGATGGAGATGGAGTTGGAGGTGGAGATGGAGGTAGAGATGGAGATGGAGATGGAGTTGGAGTTGGAGTTGGAGTTGGAGTTGGAGTTGGAGTTGAAGATGGAGATGGAGTTGGAGATGGATATGGAGTTGGAGATGGAGATGGAGATGGAGATGGAGATGGAGATGGAGATGGAGTTGGAGTTGGAGTTGGAGATGGAGGTGGAGGTGGAGATGGAGTTGGAGATGGAGATGGAGATGGAGATGGAGTTGGAGGTGGAGGTGGAGATGGAGATGGAGTTGGAGATGGAGATGGAGATGGAGATGGAGGTGGAGATGGAGTTGGAGTTGGAGTTGGAGATGGAGATGGAGATGGAGTTGGAGGTGGAGGTGGAGGTGGAGGTGGAGGTGGAGATGGAGATGGAGATGGAGTTGGAGATGGAGATGGAGATGGAGATGGAGATGGAGGTGGAGTTGGAGATGGAGATGGAGATGGAGATGGAGATGGAGATGGAGATGGAGATGGAGATGGAGTTGGAGTTGGAGATGGAGATGGAGATGGAGTTGGAGTTGGAGTTGGAGATGGAGATGGAGTTGGAGGTGGAGGTGGAGGTGGAGGTGGAGATGGAGATGGAGATGGAGTTGGAGTTGGAGTTGGAGATGGAGATGGAGATGGAGATGGAGATGGAGGTGGAGATGGAGATGGAGATGGAGATGGAGGTGGAGGTGGAGGTGGAGGTGGAGGTGGAGGTGGAGGTGGAGATGGAGATGGAGATGGAGATGGAGATGGAGATGGAGATGGAGATGGAGATGGAGTTGGAGTTGGAGTTGGAGTTGGAGTTGGAGTTGGAGTTGGAGATGGAGATGGAGGTGGAGGTGGAGGTGGAGGTGGAGGTGGAGGTGGAGGTGGAGATGGAGATGGAGATGGAGATGGAGATGGAGATGGAGATGGAGATGGAGATGGAGATGGAGTTGGAGTTGGAGTTGGAGTTGGAGATGGAGATGGAGATGGAGATGGAGATGGAGATGGAGTTGGAGATGGAGATGGAGATGGAGATGGAGTTGGAGGTGGAGGTGGAGGTGGAGGTGGAGGTGGAGTTGGAGGTGGAGGTGGAGATGGAGTTGGAGATGGAGATGGAGATGGAGTTGGAGATGGAGATGGAGTTGGAGATGGAGATGGAGATGGAGATGGAGATGGAGATGGAGATGGAGATGGAGTTGGAGTTGGAGTTGGAGTTGGAGTTGGAGTTGGAGATGGAGATGGAGATGGAGATGGAGATGGAGATGGAGATGGAGTTGGAGTTGGAGTTGGAGTTGGAGTTGGAGTTGGAGTTGGAGTTGGAGATGGATATGGAGTTGGAGGTGGAGTTGGAGATGGAGTTGTAGATGGAGGTGGAGGTGGAGGTGGAGGTGGAGGTGGAGGTGGAGGTGGAGGTGGAGATGGAGATGGAGATGGAGTTGGAGTTGGAGGTGATGATGGAGATGAACATGGAGATGGAGATGGAGATGGAGTTGGAGATGGATATGGAGTTGGAGGTGGAGTTGGAGGTGGAGTTGGAGTTGGAGTTGGAGTTGGAGATGGAGTTGGAGTTGGAGGTGGAGGTGGAGGTGGAGATGGAGATGGAGATGGAGATGGAGATGGAGATGGAGATGGAGATGGAGATGGAGTTGGAGTTGGAGTTGGAGTTGGAGTTGGAGTTGGAGTTGGAGTTGGAGTTGGAGTTGGAGATGGAGATGGAGGTGGAGGTGGAGGTGGAGGTGGAGGTGGAGATGGAGATGGAGATGGAGATGGAGATGGAGATGGAGATGGAGATGGAGTTGGAGTTGGAGTTGGAGTTGGAGTTGGAGATGGATATGGAGTTGGAGATGGAGATGGAGATGGAGATGGATATGGAGTTGGAGGTGGAGGTGGAGGTGGAGGTGGAGATGGAGATGGAGATGGAGATGGAGATGGAGGTGGAATGGGAGGTGGAGGTGGAATGGGAGGTGGAGGTGGAATGGGAGGTGGAGGTGGAATGGGAGGTGGAGGTGGAATGGGAGGTGGAGGTGGAATGGGAGGTGGAGGTGGAATGGGAGGTGGAGGTGGAATGGGAGGTGGAGGTGGAATGGGAGGTGGAGGTGGAATGGGAGGTGGAGGTGGAATGGGAGGTGGAGGTGGAATGGGAGGTGGAGGTGGAATGGGAGGTGGAGGTGGAATGGGAGGTGGAGGTGGAATGGGAGGTGGAGGTGGAATGGGAGGTGGAGGTGGAATGGGAGGTGGAGGTGGAATGGGAGGTGGAGGTGGAATGGGAGGTGGAGGTGGAATGGGGGGTGGAGGAGGAATGGGGGGTGGAGGAGGAAGGGGGGTGGAGGGGGAGGGGGAGGTAGTTGTGGATGAGGTGGAAGAGAAAGAGGAATAGAAGGAGGAAGAAAAGGAGGAAGAGAAGGAGAAAATAAAAGAA
>BOPN01000432.1:242500-252500 GCA_017312705.2 Penaeus japonicus | reverse complement strand
AAAAAAGCAAATATTGTTTTGCTCAGCTGCTTTTTAGTCAGATCACATGAGTAAATAGTAGTGTTTTGCATGTGTGCATGTGACAGCCACCAAATTATTTGTGATATATAGCGTTTTGCTGTATTTTACTATCCATGACTTTCCTACTTAAAATGAAATAATGTAAATATGTTTAGCATCCACTTGGGGGGAACACAATGGAGAAGGGAACAATTCTATATATTCATCACAAAAACACTAAAGCAATTATAATTAATATCCATTATCTGAAATATAGTCCTTCAATTATCATACATATTACAGAGAAATACCAGCAATATTCTTACCTGTCTACAAAAGCAGAAAAGTTCTTTATTGAGCTTGGCATTTGCACAGTCATCACAGACATACTCAGTCATGCTGCGACTCATGGCTTCTGTGATGCCTACACAGTCTCCGTGGAACCAGTTGCCACACAGGTCACAGCCAACATAAAATCTGTAAATCAAAGAAAAGGCATTGAGTGCACAGAAGACATTCAGTAAAAGAGCTTGATTATCCTTGTGGGAAGAAAAAATTGCCATTCATATTGGGACAAATAACACTTGGTATAACAGCTGGAAAACTAATGTTTTCTAGACTTCACAGAAATAGGCTCAGTAAAATACTGATATCAAAATATTGTTTTAGTCTATAACAAAATTGGGGTTAGGGGTAAGTAAATCTTTAATTTTTCTCATCTACCCAGAATTATGATGAAAAAATATGCTTTTCACCTGTTAATGCTGGGTGACAAGATATACAGCCGTATTCTTGGATTTTTCTGCGTGTCGTGGCCACGTCATGTTCATGTCACGAATGCAGTATTCTAGTATGCAAAAGCGTGGCACGTTTGTGTCAGCTGCTTCAGGTATACCAACCATTCCAAAGTTAACATGTTTCAGATGAATGGCACTGTCCAAACGACAAATTCATAAGAGAACTACAATCATAAGTCGTTGTACTTGTTCCTAGTTAAAGAATTGACAACCATTTCACGAACGTGCCGTTGGTAATTCACTCTACGCTCCATCAAAACGGGATGAGAGGGATCGTGTGTTTATGAATAGATCTTCCTTATTTTGTCTCTGTATATACAGTACATATATGCCTATCTTTAATATATCATACATACAGATTTAATGTATACATATTTTATATAATCATATACTTTAACTTTACGTTCCTGACTACTTTTACCATTCATCTAACTTCACTCTCCTTCGAAAAGTCCGGCAAAAGGTAAACAAACTCAAAATCTGCAGAGAATCCATGTTTTCCTAAAAGGGTTTGTAATTCAAGTCTAGGACAATGATGCCTAATATATCCAATATTGATATTACTTTCCAAACGTAGTATGCTCATATGAAGTATTGGTAAGAAAAAGTACAGTAAGAATATAATTTTTTTCATCCGTATAACTATCGTGACAAGCGTACCCCCTTGTCACGGAGTTTCCATGATTGTTCCAATACTATCCATGACTTAACCACACTTTTGCCATGCTTTTGACATGAACCCGCGCTTCTAGAATACCTAACGCAGCATGTTCATGTCATGTACACGGCTTAGGGACTTAGAATACGGCCGATAATGTCCTGTGGTGGCAATACCTGCTGCCACAGACGTGATATTTTGTCATGGCTTTATGCCAGTGCAGGCAAATGAGGCATTAGGCCTACACACTTGAATTACCCTAGCGTTTAGACTGATAGGAGCCAAAACTGCCCGTTGTTAATGGGTTAAGGAAAAATATATATATATAAATATACTTTCCCACTTAAGTAATTACATAAACTTAGTCCACATCTGTAAATTCTGTTAATTCGGAAAATTAATGTTTATCAAATATGCTATACCTCTCCTTCTATACATTCTTGCTCCTCCTGTTTTTTTTCTCCACAGAATTCTTGAATCTAAATACTCTACTGCACTTATAGATATTTACACAAGTGCTAATCTGGAATTATGCAAGTAGATTTGCATAACTGTATTTATGATAATGAATACATTTGCAAGAGTGTGTCTCTGTGTGTGCATGCTTACTTACTTAATTGCATCACGAAACATATAAATGTATCCTCCAGCCTCCAGGTAACTAGCCACAGCCAGCAGACTGGTCCAGAGTTTCTTTGAGTGAGGATATAATGTATATGTGTCCATCCATGGAGCATGCTGGACAATGAAGGAAGATGTGTTTTCTGAGTGAAACTGGCAATGGGTGTGTGAAGGAACGAGGCCTAAATTTAAAATGTGTCTGTAGCATGTTACCAAAAAAAAAGAAAAGGAAAGGGTGGAGATGTGTAGGATGAGCATGTATTATGTTTACTGTAACAGGCATTGCTAGTTTTAAATTTGTTTGGATTTGTAGAGGAGTTTACCTAAGATGGTGTATTTCGTTTTCTTGTACCTCTGATGTCACTGGTAAGAGGCAGCTTCATCTTACTTTCCTTTGCCTTGCAGCTAAAGAATGGTCATTTTCTTGATAAAAGTGAAAGTGAGAAAAAATAAAATATTGATAAATTGGCAAACTAAAAAAAATACATAAGTAATCTAATAATGATAATAGTAATATCTTACTTTGTATCATCAAATGGTGTACGGCAAATACAAACAATCTTCTTGTTCTTGTTCTTTGATGATTTCTTCGCAGAGGTAGACTTCCCTGTTGATTTTGCTGATGTAGGTGATTTAGTGGACACTGGTGCTTTGTTTGAAGGAGTTTGAGAGTTTGATGATGGTTGTGGCAGGTGTGGGGAATCCGCTGATAAGGAGATGCCACCAGATGATGACATCTGTGTTGTTGGGGACTCTGTAACTGCAATAATACAAGAATCATAATTGGGGAGATAAATAATCCTGCCAAACCAAGTATCAAGAAATAAAGAAGCTGAAATAATTTGTAAATAATATTATACTTTTGTCAAATTTACATGTCATATTAAATATACCATATTTATGGATACAGACTTTAAAAGGTACTTAATCACTTACCAATCTTCTTTTTCCTGGGTGAAATAACTTGAGTGGGCATTGGTGTTTCAGGCTTGCTCTTTTCCAACATTTGCAGCTGCAAACGGGCCACAGACAATTCTTTCTGTGGAAAAACATAGTGTTAATAATGACTACAGAGACTGTTTACAGATCAAACCCTAAGAATGATTTAGGTAAGAAATCATTATTTATGGTTGAATAATTTTTTATCCCATTCCCGCCAGGGGTATTCCAGCTCTAAATGGTCGGAATGTTGGGGTTTTCAAATGCATAAGCCTAACGCCTTGGGATTCCCAGGCGCACTAGTCACTAGTGAGTGGTGTACACCCGCTCACCCGGCACGTCGGCCTTGACCAAATATCTCATCACCGGCGTCTGAACCAAAAACCACTGAACATGATAGCAAGTCAACCGGCGCGAATGGGTTAATATGAATTTATAAAGAGGGACTTTAGGGACTTTACAAAAAGTAATGGCGGTTGAGACGGAAGAGAGAAAAGAGGAAAGTAGTGAAGGAAGATGATGAAATGATAAAGGAGATATAGGAAGAGATTAATTGGGAGGTGAGGTAGTGACATCCTGTGAGATCCTAAAACAAAAATTGCAATGAAGCCATTTGTGTCCAATAAACATTTAAAATGTTCCATACAACTGAAACTCTTACATGTATTTCAACCTGGAGCTCTTTCTCTAACTGTGCTCTCTTTTTCAAGATGTCCTTCTTCAAGAGGTCCTTATGTCTGGACATGAGTGACTCAAGTTTGTGCTGAAGGGCTTGCTTCTTCCTTGCATCAACAGCTTCAGATTTTGCTGAGGTTTTCTTTGGTTTGCTGGGCTCGCTAGGCCTGGAATCCGAGCGCTGCTTTTTCGGACGAGGCTTCTGAGGTGGCATTGGTGTGACTAGGTTTTGTTTCACTTCACTCGAGTCCCATTCATCATCCTGAAATTGACAGTTTTTAAATCAAAAGAAGTAAAAAGATATTGTATTACTTTCAAAATATGAAATTATCAATAGGTTTTAAAGTATTTAACCAAAGCTCACATTTTCTTTTAAAATAAGTACAGGAGAGATGCCCAGTCAGGGGTTACAATTCTCATTTCATCTCTCTGAACTAAATGAGCCAAGCAGGAATGTTAAGGAATAAGCTATGAATTTTACCTGGTCCCTGATCCTTTTTGAGGTAGTGTTCCTCGTGGCAGAGTTTGTGGTCACAGCAGCAGCAGTTGGTGTGAGCAGGCCTGTTCCATCCTCCTTCTTTGTCTGTTCACTGTTGTACTTTTGTAACTGCATCAACTTCTCTTCAATATCTGGAGCCAAGTCTTCTTTGCTTAAAGCTGACTTTATTGCTGTGAAAAAAGGGGAAAATTTTGTTGTAGGCATGTAATATTTTTCTACAAATCAAATGGGCCACTCACACTTACTGAAATAAAAATTAAAAGAAGTATATTTATACTCCTTAACCCTATGACGACGGTGCGTCACACCCGTGTGACACAGCCAAACTCCCGATGCCGGGGCGTCAAGCCAGTGTGACGATTTCAATGCAATATTGCAATCGCCCGGCATAGGGGTCTTCGCGTAGCGAGTGCCCCGTCGGGAAAGGGTTAACCCCTCAGTGACAGGCATGTTTGACAGGGTAGGATTACTTTTGTACTGCATTTTTCATTTTGTTGATATTACAAGCTTGCTATTCTTCAGTTGTGTAACTATGGCATCATGCTAAATAATAATATCATGAAATTATTATATCAAATACAGAATCATATACCATACCATAAGTCTAGAAATAATAGAAAATACATTAAACTGCCCACCCTAAGCTGCACAATTTAAGATGCGACCCACACCAGAAGGATTAAGTGTCATTATTTGTACTAATAAAAAGACATACACATATATAATTGAAAAAACATATCTTTTTAAGACCAATTCATAAAAGAATAGAAACAGACTTACTCTGCTGGATGTACTCTTGTGTGAGAACAAACTTCTTGGGTGATGACACAGGTGAAGTTAGTTTCTTCTCATCAACTGGAGAGGCACTCGTGGGCAGTGCTTGCGTTACTTCCGACTCTGATGCAGCGTTATCACTTGCATTTGTTCCAGAGTCTGTCACTGCATTCTGAAGTTGAAATATAGATATAAGTATTTATCACTGACATAAGACCTTGTGGTTTTATATCATACTATGTGGAAGGATGAGGAAAGGAAAATTGGAAATTATATATCTTACAATTCTCTGGATATAATTCACACAACAATTATCACACACTGTATATATGTGAGACAATAAAGTGTGCTGGACAATTAATGTATGAATAAGATTAACAGTTATTAGAAAAATCAGTATTAGGAATATCTAATAATTTAAATCTTAACCCATTGCAGACAGTCATTGATTTGTTTGCCCAGTTTCCAGGATGGGTTTTACTTCAGAGCAAGGCAGCTTCACACAATAATTTTTCCCACTCTATTTCAGTCACATATTATAAACCTAGAGCCCTTTTTTTGTGTGTTTTATTGTATTGATGGACATATGTGTCCTATGACCGGCTCTATCAACTGCAGTTGACTACAATTGTCCATATCAGCTCATTATCTTCTTTATACAGTGTGATAGAAGTTTATTTTATGGGAGGACAAAAAGCAACTTCATTTCTTTCGTATTTGTGCACTGTTGTGAACGAATATGAAAAATATAACCAAGACAAAAATATAACCAAGAAAGAGGTGCCATCTAGGTTTTGGATTCTATGTGAAATCCATTTTGCTTAATATTATGTAATTAGTAGTAATTATGATTGCAGTTGTCATCATCACTCACTCATTACTCATAGCACAATAGAGAAACGAAAGTCCCCAAACGTCATGTACATCACAACTTCCGCTGTCAGGCTAAAAACTCCTGTGTCATGTATGTCATGATACCCGTCCGCAATGGGCTAATATTTGGGTTACAATATTATATGAGTATAGCAAGGAAGAATCATTGCCTGTACAAAGCCATTTCCTAATCCTTAGTTTGAAAAATGTTACATCTTTTCAATCATATATAATCAATGCTTTCTCAATATGATCACATTCTCCACATCTTGGCAGAGACTGTTTAAGAGTGCATGCACCTCCACTGAGAATATATCAGAGGAGCAAAACTGAAAAAAATTTAAGTAGAAGAGAAAAAAACTATAAAATATTATTCTACTCCTGCAAGACCCCCACCTTTACAGTAATAACAGCTGGAGATTGCAAAACCTGTGGAGATGCTAGAAGACTTCTAAATACTGTTCCACCAGAGCTTTGCTGTCCCTACAAATGGAAAATCATACTATAAAGATAACCAAAATGCAAGATTAAGAAAAATAAGAAAAGGAAATTCTAAAGAACAATGGACATGAAAAAGTAACAATACCAATACAGGGAAAAAAGCAAAAAGAAAAAGAAACACAATATACTTGCAACAAAAGGTAACACATGCAGACTAAACAACTACCTAAACAGAAAGAAGGTGATATATGAGGTATCCAACTTTAACCCACTCGTGCCGGATGACGTGATATTATGTCATGGAAATAGTTCACTCCTGCCATATGATGAACTGTCTCTCCCTCAAGACACACATTTTACATCGTTATGTATGCATATAACCATAGGAGTTCCATTTGTATAGACACTTTTCTTCATTTGTGAAAATAGTGTATATAAGCACAAAAACTTCCTATTATCACCCCACTGAATTGGGCAATTGGAAAGCACTCTGAGAGGTGCAACGTGGCTTTGCGCTGGGAGAGATCTCATGCTTATTATTTAGACGGTGGGTGCATCATTTGGCAAATTTAAATCCCAGCATAAATGGGTTAAGGTAGGTCTCTGATAATTATGTGATCATGAATGTCACAAAGGAATAGGATGAGAGGAGGCATAGAGAAACTAAAATACATCTACATAAACAAGACCGAGAAAACATACTTAATAGCAAGCAGATTGCTTTACCTGTTGTGTAGCTGCCTGCTGTGACTGTGGTTCATCTTGAGACTGGGACGAGGCTGAGGATGTCTGTTGCTTGTTTGGCACATGTAGCGTTAAAGCCATCACCGGTGACAACTGATTTACTTGTAAATTATCTATAAAGCAAAAACCAAAGCAAAAATCATATATACATAAATAGATAACTGTAACAGGATATATAATAATTCAATTTTATGGATACCCTAATATGACTATATTTTACGAAGATAACAAATAATATAGTTTAAAATCTTGAATTCCAAACAAACAGCAGTCTATCAATATACTAATGATGCTAAAATCTATCTGAATCAATTTCAAACAGCATCCATTCTTCAATATATATTAATCTGATACAACTTTAAAACTTACACTGGGCAAGCATATTGCGAACTTGTTGTTGAATAGCCATTATATGGTCTTTTGTCAGGCCCACACCTGGTTGGAGTCCTTGTATAATTGTCTTTGGACCTTGTTCTGTCATGCGAACTTGTACTCTCAGCGTCAAACTGCTGCCAGAGTTAGTAGTATTCTGGTTATCACTGGCTGTTGTTGTGCTAGTCGATGTAGCAGTGGCAGTGGTACTTGTTGGAGACACTACAGGTGTAGTAGTATTGTTGGATAACACTGTTTTCACCATGGTGCCATCAGGAGCCAGCATAGTCTTGATGCGTGGAGAGGTCTGTCCACTTTGTACGACAACCTGTCTTCCAGTACCAGATGGAGGGGTCCCAGCTGCAGCTTCACTAGCACCTACAGTAACAACTTGTTTATTTTCACTACTGTGTTTCAAAAGGACTTGTTGTCCATTTACCTTCACAACATGAGTAGTTGGACTTGTGACTGTAGAACTTCCTGTATTTGTAGTCTTGTTAGCATTATCCAATCCAGTTAAACCACTACTAATAACTGTTGTAGGCTGAACCATTTTTGTCTGTTGTGTCACTTGTATTGTGGAAGAAGTTGACACTGTGGTGGTGGCAGGAGTGTTGGCAGCTGCAACAGCACTTTTTGTATGGATTAGCTGGAATTTTCCATCAGGACGCTGAACCAACTGTTGTCCTTCCAAGAGTCCTCTAACCTGCAGCTGGCCATCTGACAATCTGATAATTTGGATTTGTTGTCCTGGTACACGAGGAGTTGTAACTGTACCTCCTGTAGATGTTGAAGTGGTAGCATTTGTTGTGGCTGTGGTTGCTGGAGCTACTGGCCTTGGAAAACGTGATTGTATTACAGCTGAATTCGTTGACCTGGGTAAGATCATCCTCTGTCCTCCACCAGTTCCAACAGCTTGTAGTCTGATGATCTTGTTTCCCTGAGGAGTAACCTGGACTTTAGGACCACCTCCAACAGGAAAAATTGTGCTACTACCAAGACTAATACCACTGTTTTCAGAATTCCCCTGCTGTTGAGTGGTGCTGCTGTTGGTTGCTGTTGTCTGGACTGTTATTATACGCCCATCTCTCGTTGTCATGATCTTCTTTCCAGAT
This sequence comes from Penaeus japonicus, assembly GCA_017312705.2. Taxonomy (NCBI): domain Eukaryota; kingdom Metazoa; phylum Arthropoda; class Malacostraca; order Decapoda; family Penaeidae; genus Penaeus; species Penaeus japonicus. The sequence continues at coordinate 243,992 of BOPN01000432.1, read as the reverse complement.
ACAATAGTTGGAATTTGTCCACTCACAGCCATGATAGTTGAGGATCCTGCTTGCACAACTTTAGTTGTTGCTCCAGGGTTGGATGGTATTGCAAGTTTTGCTCCAGCAGTAGCTGTAAGAGTTGCTGCAGAACACAAGGAAAGCTTCACCACACCACCTTTGGCAAGAGGAGTGCTTTCTAGGGCTTTCTTCTGGTTGAATGTTGCTCTCTGGATCTTCAACTGCTCCTCCATACGTGCCCTGATCTCTGCAGGAGATGCTCCACGTGTGGTCACTGCCTGGACGGACTCCCCACGATCTCCTATAGAACGCTTGGTTACAACAGAAGCTCTCTCCAACCGTTCACCAAAGAATCTGATCTCCCATAAGTCCAACTTGTCCTCTTCTACCCATTCTTCTACACTCTCTGGTTGCTTGTTGACAGGTGATTGTGCTCGTCGACGTTTTCTTAAGCCACTTCGTTGTGATGGAGTGAATTCTGGGAAGTGAAGAAAGTCACATATTAAATACAGTACACCAAGTAAGAGATCTGATAATATGACTGAAAATTATTTCAAAACTGGCTTTGCATGATATATAAATTTCTACTTTTTGAACACATATAAAATTCTGAATTATTAGTCCTGCAAATTAAATATAATTTTGAACGAGAGCTACTTCATTCCTGATTAGATTTTGTCCTTTTCATTACACCCTTTGTCTAGAAATTAGTTTAAATTATCTTTTGAATGCTACATTACAATCTTACTTATTCGTAACATAGAGATCATGATAAATAGGGCATTATACTTAGAAATAACTTGGGTCCTGATCTTGTCACCTCTATAACAAGATTATATAAAATCTATAAGCCACTTCTTTAGATAGTACTTTTTTGTATAGTGAACACATAGGGCAAAACTACTTGTCATTTGACATGAACAAGCAAAGAAATCCATATTGCATCATTTATGCGTCTATATGTATGTCTGAATCCTGATTATCTCAAGAACTATATGAAGATGGAAGCCAACAAGTAAAATGCTTAGGACTCGATGAAATGCCATTGGAGCTGACTGGCTCACCAGTTCTTGACAATAAAAACAAGCAAGAAAACAATAATTGCTGCACCTTCCAGGGGCCTGGACGGAATGAAAACAAAGGAAGGATACATAAAGGAGGAAATCTGTGCCAGATGAAGTTTGCCCAAACAATTTGTCCATCCTGAGCAGACACATTTTGAATGATCACTGAACTAGTAATTCATAATTAGAAATTCTGCCCTACTGAATATCATTTCAAAGATAATTCTTTTATCAATTTCATTTATGAAAGTTTACTGATAACCCAATGCTGTACTCATGCACTATACCATCCAAATTGTACATACGGTTAGTCATCTTCCTATTTTCTGCCAAACTAAATATTCCTTTATAACTGTAACCAATAGTATGGGGGAACTTCCGAAGTTGTGAAATGATTTTTACAAATACATGTACCTGCCATTGTACAT
>BOPN01000432.1:230000-240000 GCA_017312705.2 Penaeus japonicus | reverse complement strand
GGAGATGAGAGGAGATGAGAGGAGAGAGATTAATGTTTATGGGATAGGTAGAATAATGCATAAATAATTTGATCTTACCTCTTACAGGTTTAGGAACATCAAAAGGTATTGTTACTTTTCTACGGAGATATTCTGTTCTCTCCAAGAAGCGTCCAGAATGTTTTCTTTTCAAAATTTCAGTCTGGATAATTTCCATGTCTGTTGTGATCTGCTTCCTGCCATCCCCTGGACCTTTCTCTTGCATGTCATCCCAACGTAGACACACCCAGAATATTCTTAACTGCATTGCAGCTGAGTTTAATGAGGGCATATTTGCTGTTCTGTACTGCCAAGTTGTCTTAAACACTGGTCTTGAACAAGGATAAGGCCATACCACATTGTTCGCTTTGGCATTGTGGTTAAATCCACTGACATAGTACCGACCACCTTTTCTCGACAACGTGCGCAACTCCCATCTAGGCAAAACTAATATACTACTTATTCTGTTGTCACCACTACCCGCTTTCTTGCCTATTTTGAACGTAGAGAGCTGTGGTATCCTGTGTTGCAATTTACGTATTCGTTTGCTCTCACTAGGTAGTTTCTTCAGGTACACCTTGCCAGATGGACACTCATTGCTATAAATTCTGTCATTTTTCAGGGAAAACTTATTCTCCATATTAACTGAACCTTGGCTTGTTTCATCTAAATCCTCATCCACTCTTATCTTAATCTCACTACTGGCTCTGGAGGATCTTCCATCACTCGAATCACTGCACTCTAATTTTGATTGTGTTCCCTCAACTGAGTTTGTGGTAGCACTATTCACTTGCCCATTCACAGCAGTTCCTACACTACTGGTAGGATTAGTCACAGATTCACTAACAGTCTCTTTCTTTGTCACAGAGTTAGCATTGGAATCTGTCAATCTGACTGGGCTATGTGCTCCCACTTCATCAAAAGGAGCTGGCTTACTGGTAACTATTCTATAATTTTTTACACTATTAATTAATCTGTCTTTCGTCCTATTTTTTAACAGGCACAAAGGAGAGTAACAATGGCACCTTCCACTACTTCTACATATCACTGAGTAACAAGAATAACTGCCATCAAGCTCATCTAGAGTCTCATATTTGGCTTTTAAAGTTCGAACTTCCTTAAGTAAATTTCCAGCAGGTCTCTGTTTGTGTATGGTTGACCGCTGGGAGTCTGGGATCTCATCAATGTTCTCATGATCTGAGTTGTCACTGAGCGTTGCATCCGAATCATCATTCTCAACATCTATTTCGTCATCCTCCTCATCTTTCTTGGTTTCTCCACCCTGAGTTTTCTAAGGGTAAAAAAGATATCACAGTAAGTTACAAAACTACAAGTCTCAAATTCTCCAATCTATAGCTATCACATAGTGAAACACAAAAATTCTTAAAACTTTCAATCTAATGCATACTAAATATATGTTTCTATAATCATTCTCTGACTGGGTAAAGTATTCTAATCAATTTCAATTAAACAGGTTCCATACATACACTTAAAATAAATATACCTACAATATCCATGTAACAGATACTATCTAATCCAAATATCATAACAATAACAAAGCTAGATACTTACCAATAAGTATTTCAAAACATAACAAGCAGGTACACCACTGATTCTTGTATCACCCTTTTGTTTTTTTTTAGACTGTACAGCACTGTTTGTCAGACCAATAGAGATTACACAATAACAATTCAATAATATTTCTATAACCCCTAACTCTGCATCTTCTGTACCTCTATAGTACCATGGACTGCTAGAAACTAATTTCAAATATATCAAATTTAAGTGAAATAAACAACAAACTAAATAACAATGAATGCCACCCCTGACCACCGTGATAATTTTGGGAAATCTAAAAGTATGCTTGTAAATCAGTACAGATTATAAGAGGTTGGGAACATTCTATTACCAGAAAATCGGTGGTGTACCATCACATTATCATTTAATCACTTTATTTATATTCTTCATGATGTACTGATTAGTTCCAAAACAGTTTACCAAGGATATGAACACAGAAAAATCTGGTCTGTAGATAATCTTCTTAAATTTTTCCAGTAAATTATTTAATATTAAACCTTTGCTAAGCCTATGAAGTAACCAGAAAAATATCTTTTATCATATGATAAAAATTCAAACAATGATATTGATGGGATAATACTAACTTTCAAGAATATCTTAACAGCACTGCAGTTGGCTAGACCATGATTTCACAAGAAAGAATATAATATATAAATACATCAAACTAGTCATTTTCACTACATGATCTTTGATGTTGAGTGACCTAGTGACCTATTTTGTCTGCCTGAAAAGTGCTGTTGTTATATATTACATTTACTTCCTATCAACAATGCATGAATCAAGATCCATTTATAAGAATATGAAGACTATTTTTCAAATTTTATATTTTTAGTAATTTTCTAACATTTTCCATATTCTTTCTTACTGAATGTTAGTCTGCATCAAAATAACATTATTAACACTGATACAAACTTACCTTGGTGGCAAGATCTTTCTCTTCTTGAGAACGGAGTGCAATTCGTCTACTTAACAAACTGTCCAGAACAGAGGTTTTGGCAACTTTGGGGTATAGGAAGCGTGAACGTGAGGTGAGGGCTGCAGATACATTGACCAAACCATCCTCAAAATAATCCTCAAGTTTTACTGTACCAACAACAACTTTCTGCTGACCAGCTGTTGGGTAAAGAAAGTGAAATAAGACTTTAATAAAAATAAAAAAAATTACCTCCTTATAAAAGAGTAGGTCTCCAGTCTTATGAATTACTGCAACTCATATTATAGTATGCATTACCAAAATAAATGAACTTATAAATCAACTTTTGTTGAGAGAGAGAGAGAGAGATGCTCTTACTTGTACTAGCTATTATGATTTCGTTTTTCTTCTCCTCAGAAGATTCAACCTCCATCTTTTCTTGAGACCTTTGGTTAGGAGATAGGAGGCAAGGCTTTAAGGAAGGCGCTTTAGACGCCAGTTGCTTATAAACAGCATAGTTGATTGAAAGACTGCGTAGTCCAGTTGGGCCCTTGATGGGTACCATGTACTTCTCTCCTCCAGCACGAAGACCAACAGTGGACATGGGTGTGTGTGGGGCTCGCCTGTGTGACGACAACCACTGCCAGCCCCACATGCCATGCACTCTATACTCCTCACCCTTCAGCTTCCATACCTGTTGATAATTGCATGTGCTATTAGTATATGCATTATAATAAAAACAAATGGTAAAAGCCTTCTACAAAGGCCCTTGTATTGATGATATTTTACAGTATTGCCTTTTAAGACCATGAAAATCTTACCTGATGCTTTAGCCCAAGAGTGTACTTGATGATAGTCACAGGTCTGACTTCTTCTTGATCATTATCTTTCTTTTCTCTTTTCTCTTGCTTCTTTTTCTCCTCTCTTTCTAATGCTGTCACTCGGTTGAACCTGGTGGAATAATAATAATAAAATGAATGGCAACTCTTCATTGTTTTTCTATACTGAGCCATATAAGGTATGTTCAATTTAGTAAATGACTGAGAGTGAATGAACTTCCATCCTAATAGAATAATACTCAATAAAAGTTCCATTAAATACACTTGCATATACATAGGCACATACAAAACACTAGATGAAAATGCATAAAATATTCTTCTCCTTCATTATTTATAATATCCATTAAAAATACCATTCCATTAACTGACTCACCTGACATGCCCAAGGGATTCATGCCACACAGGGTTAAAGACCACCGGTTTAATACACGCCACCAGCCACATGAGGACCCGGGAAAAGTGCCGTGGCTCGGTAGAAGCCATCACTGCCACGTTCCAGGCCTTGCGGATGTTAGGCCAGTGGGGATGGAATAAGTGAACAGATATATTTTGTTCTAAGGCTAACACACTGTGACGAAGGGTTGACACAAGGGATTCCTTGTTGCCTGTGGAGAAAAGCGAACATCATTCTGCTGTCATAGAAATCTCAAAGCTACTATACTCAAACAAAAAATTCTCTATTAATGACCTACACCTCTTTTTAAACATGACTTTATGAAATTAACTGAGCCTGATTGAGGATTCAAAACCAGTAAACATTAAAAAGTCATTGGCAGCAATGAGGACAAAACAAAAAGTTTAATCTTACCGTAAAGCACTCCATTCCACTTAAAGTCTGCATTTGAGGTTAGGCTGAATTTGTGTGACAAATGTCTTCGTTTATCCCTTTCCTCATTATGCTGCAACTTGTTGAGAGCAAGAGCATTTGTAGAATACTGATTGACGTAATTCTTGTATTTCCCATCACATCCCAGTCGGTACAAATGATCTACAGAAAAAAAAAAAGAGATTTTAAGGTCACTGTTTCCTAGAATCATTATCAACGTAAATATTGCAAAATTCCAATTATTCTCATTTATATAAGTGCAGCTAAAATCAAGGCAACTGATACAAAACTTGTAGGGGGGAAGAGCTTCAAAGTGTAAACCTTATTTTTCTAACTCCATCAGAACATTTAAACCAATATAAGAGACAGCAGTAAACAAAACTGTCTCTCATATGTGATTCATAATTCATCTTACAAATCTTCCTCCATTTCTATTGTCTATGTAGACACTCTGAAGAACCCACCATTGCTCTGAAGCTGAGCCAGCTTACTCTGTGTGAGCTTGTGCACTGCAGCATCATCTGAAGATTTCTTGCTGCTGTCCTTGTCCTTATCCTCCACTGGCAGGCGACGCCGTAAATCATCCACAGCAAACTGCTTGGGGGTGATTGTCCCCGTTTTAGTCCTGGTCTTGATGCCACTCTCACTGCTTTTCTCCTCATCTTCATGCTCCTCCTTGACATCAACTTCCTCTTTGATGTCAACATTGGGAACACCAGAGGACTTGGAGGACTTCTCTTGAATCTCGCCGGTGAATGGGTCAAGACTTGAGACATGGCCTTCTTCAGTCTTCATGTTGCTCTCCATTGGCTCCTCTTTTATTTCTGTTTTGATGTCTTCCTCCTTGATCTGTTGAAGAAGAAATGCATGAAGACAACCATACAATCTTAAACTGCAATCTAGATATATAAAAAAAAGAAAAAAAAAGTAAAACCATATTGAATACAAGAAGATATCATGAAGACTAAGAGATATATAAATGAAAATGTTATGAAAACTTACCTCTTCAATCAACTTATCTAATCCTTCTTGTTCCTTTTTCACCTTTTGTTCTCTTCTCTCAGCAATTCTTTTTGCTACATCAGCTGGAAATAAAATCCCAAACAATCGTTTTCATTTCCAATTAATACAAAAAATATATAGTAATAGTCATAACATTAATAATAGGAAATACTAAAATGCAAGTATAAAAACTTAACAATTATTACCATCTTCCACTTCTAGGCGGGATTTGCGATTCCCTTTGTTCTCTTCTGTGATACTTTCTGTCAATGACATGTGTCTTTTTATCTCTGACATTACATCTTGAAGGGCACTGCAAAGCTCCTCCTCTAGATCTGCACTGTCTAAAAGACTATAGACCTCCTCAAATTGTGACACTGTTGTGTAGTACCATAATTCACCATCCTCTGTTTCTCTGCAATGGGTAAATATATAACTGTTAGCAGTTTTTCTTTCTTATCATTTATAACATATTTACAAGTGCTTACTAAATACCTTTATTCTTATTTTATTACTATTTTGGAAAAGATTCCTGAGTATTCAATGGTTCACATAAAAATATCACCTTCACTAATATTCAGATGACTTCTCCATATATTCCTATATCTATTAACTCTTCCACCATGGGCCTTTTCATGTGGTTGGATCACTTTTGCACAGCATTTTATGATTTAAAATACAAGCTAATTATTCCTTCAGTTAACTGATATTTCAATATATAAAAAAAAACATCAAAATTAAACTTACACAAATAACCTTCTGACCAAAAACCAGTATTTCCTGCCATGTCGATCAAACCCTAAAGGGTCTTGTCTGCATAATATCCCTGAGGTTTCCATTGGAGAAATGCAGTCAGTTACCCCTTCAACCTGTAAGTAAAATTCCAGTAATAATGGCAACCAAGCATATGGCATGTTTTCAAAATAGATATTTTTACTTTCTCTTAGCAGCTTTATTCCAAATAACATGTAGAATCAAAACTAAAACTGAATCCTGAATACTGATAATAGATTTTTCAAGTCACCATTTCAAGAATTCCTCTCCCCTCACCTGATGAGCTGTGCATACACTGCAGGTCCAATCTTCCATTTCTCCTGGAATATCTTGGAGTGGTGGATCCACACAGTCTAAATGGTAAACAGCAGAACACGAGTCACAACAGAGGAGATCTCCAGTCTTATGACAGGCACGGCAGTGATCATCATAACGAAGCTTGCCTTCACTGAGCAGGTCTTCCCGAACTATTGAAGTTTGTAGGAACTGGTCACAGAGGAACTGAAGCACTTGCAATCTGAGGATAAAAACTAGTATATATGATATGAACAAAGCAAAAAAATGTTTGGTATATATCCCCTAGATTTGATCAGGTTCTATCAAACTGTAGAGGTGTGCCAGATAAAAGAAATCACATTTTGGCATGTTATCGTTCATTTATCAGACACCAATTAACCTGTTAACGACGGGTGATGTGTTTTTTCGTCATACATGACGTAGGAACTCTTGCCTGACGATGGGCGTCATAATGTTCGGGGATTTTGGATCACAATGTTATTTTATTGTGCTATGAGTAATGAGTGAGTGATGTTGACAATTGCAGTCATAATTATTATAACTGCTGTAATATTATGCAAAATGGGTTTCAACTCATATCCAAAACCTAGATGGCACCACTTTCTTCTAGCACCAGCAGGAGAGAGAGAGCCTTGAATGGCACCCATCTATGGTCTCTGTAAGAGATGGCACATAGCAGGTTGCCGACCTCTTGCTCTAAAGTACCGCAGATGAAAGATGTGCAGGCAGAACGAGAGGAGAAAGGTGATTCACACCATCCCTAATGCCTACAATGTGCCCCTGTACCACAGCGTCAAAAGCACAAGTTTCCTTCCTCTTCCCTACCTCTTCATGTTATATTCTTTTTGGACGGTTATAAGTTTCGTGTTTGTTCATGACAGCACACAAATACGAAAAAATAAAGTTGCGAGTATAAAGAAAAAAAAAAGAGTTGATATGGACTCTGATCTACAATTTTAGTCAACTGCAGAATTGATAGAGCCTATGATATGACAGAGATAAGTCTCTAAAAACCGTAAGAAAAAAAAAAAAAAAGGCTCTAGCTCTACAATGAGTGACTAAAAGGGAGTGGGAAAAATCAAATTATGTTGCAGAAGCTCCCTCGATCAGAAATAAAACTCACCCTGGAGCCTGTGTAAGCAAATCTATCCCCTGTCAGCAATGGGTTAAGAGAGGTATAGGTATACAGGAATACCATTACCCACTGAACATTAAAAATACCTAAAACTGAAGTTCTTGAACTGCCAATATATATTATTTCTTTAAATATATATTTAACTATCTATACCTATCTACCTATATATAAATATAAATATATATATATATATATATATATATATATATATATATATATATATATAAATACATAAATCCTCATGAAGGAGCAACCAGTGCTGAGACAGAACCAAACCATTAAAAGCATCCAAAATCCTTGGTATAGTTTACAATATCTTCAACTACCAAGTTGCATCATTTATGTTAACCCACACAGGACGGGTGGTACAGCATGTGTACCGCGCATTCAAAAGCCCAGTTGCCGGGCGGCACAGTATTGTGCCAGCTATTCAATTGATTTAGGCCTAATAATTCGAAAGCCCCGGCATTTGGACATTCTAGGCGAAGGTTATTAACACTCGAGGACTCTTCTCTTTCGACTGGGAATACTGTAAGGAAAAATGAGAAATCGATCTTTTAGAAAAAAAAATATATATATATATATATATATATATATATATATATATATATATATATATATATATAAAACACTAAATAATAAATTATGACTTTATTTTCTCAAATGACATTAAAAAAAAAATAATAATAATAATAAAAAAAATATAAATAAAAAATACATAATACATAACCAAAGCTCAGAAAAAATTAAAGTAACAGATCATAATAATGAAAGTTTCTATTATATCAAAGTATTACTCCATTCATACTGGTTGATATCCTATCAATATCTGAAAATATCCTTGGTTCCGGATGACGTCCTGAACACTAAGTATTTTCTTGTTGAGTTCCAAACAGATTATTCTTAAATAAAATTATCCTTTATTATTTCTTAGTCTCTGTTACTTTAATTTAGGTGTTTAGGTGTTTAATTTAGTGTCATAAAATGTGATATAATGTGTGTAAAAAAAAAAAAAAAAAAGACGTCACAGACAACTACATAATATTAACCCAATCCCGACGGGCCCGGCGAGAACTGGCAACTCCCTACGCCGGGCCTATGTAATATCGCCTCGGGGACTGGTGTGTCGCCCCGTCATCAGGCACTTTGCCGTGTCACACGGGTGTGACATAATGTCATGGTAATTTCTGCCTCTGATTGGTTGATTAAAAAGATCAGTCAAAAAATTATTGTAAAATTGAATGTGATTAGAAAAGAAATAAAAAACGAACTAAATAAATGAATAAATTACTAATGTAATACTATTTCTAATTTGTTGATTACCCGTGATGTCACATCATGTCACATCACGAGGTACATGTACAGACGAGTTTGTACACATATGATTGTTTATTTTGTTTTTCTTTTCGTTTTAGAAAAAAAATTAAAACATTTTTGGTACCACACTATATGAATGCTTCCTCATTCCATTGGTATTATCACATACAAGTGAAGAATATGGACAAAGTTCAATAAAAAAACACAAGAAAAAATTGCTGTAACATGTTTTTCAACAAAAATACCTTCTCTAAACATGGCAATATTTTTGGATGCCTTTACATCTTAGAAGAAATCATGAAAACCATGAGAACTGGGTGGGTGAAAAATGCTCTGAGAGGTTCAGCATACCCTCGTGCATCAGAAAAACTTCCCAGCACGAAGCATCGCGCTCATTATCTTCCCGGCATGAATGGGTTAACCCATTCACACTGGATGGCATACTATCACATCATCAGAATATTTCCCTCACAACAGATGACACTCTATCTAATAATGTTCAATAAAACGAACTACACACATCAGAGAATCATTTGATAAATTCATAGAGTAACTGTGGGATAAGTAATACATCAAATCATGTAAAACTCATAAGTGTTTAGGTCTAATACCAGACCAATTCTAACATTTTCTTTACATCTTTTGGAATTTTTGTCTATAGTTCCAATATACTCGAGAAAGGTTTCCATAGATGTCACACACATACTTTTGGTATATGTTTGAAAGACAATGGCACATCTAAAATTAGCCTCACACATAACTGGCCTAGACCAACTAACCTTCATGTGTATTCCAGCAGGATAGAACTTGTAGAATCCTCTAACAATTTATCATCACATAAGGAACAAAAGCTAATTCTTCCCAGATTACATAATGGAACCTTTTCCAGAGCCAGAGGCACAGAGCTATGGCTAATACTTGCCATTGTACCACTATCACATGATTTCTTTTTTCCCATCCATCACAGATCACAGCATTATCAAGTGAATTGAAATAGAATATAAGCCATGTAATTACACTAGCAAAATAATTTTTTGAAAGCTAGTGGCTTCTAAACGTTAATTTTCAATGTATAATGAACCACAACCATCAAGTTCCTTAACCTTTTAATGACGGATGACATGACATTTTATGGCTTGGCTGGTCTTCCCGTTATTGACTGACCGCCATCTCAGTGGACCAATGGCTTACAGCATTAGGCCTGCGCATTTTGAAATACCCCGGCATAATGTCCAGGCAGAATTAATCCAATGCGGACAAGGGATAGATCTGCTTGCCCGTCTCCAGGAGGAGTTATATTT
>BOPN01000432.1:212500-222500 GCA_017312705.2 Penaeus japonicus | reverse complement strand
CCGAAACCAATTCAAATCCCCAAAACGAGATTCCGACACCCTATTGGCTCAGAAAGGGAATCTGATCTCACCCATCTTCTTCCAAACCCTTATACACAAATATAACAGGAAAGTCACCCGTTGCACCGGCAGTGCTGTGTGAGTGCTCGCGAGGTGTGTGTTACGTCCCTTAAAACCCTTCACAATGTCGGTTGCAACGCCCATGTATCAGTTACCCAAACTGGTGAAAATGCCCAGTGCCGTGCAAATGCCAGAATGTATGTACAAGATGGAACCGCTGAACAGGTTTTCGAGTAAAGACCTCGCACCCTCATATTATGGATCCACGTGTGCATCGGCTGCGCTGGTGGAGGTAAGGACAACCTTTTATGTATAGACTTGTTCCTCAGCACACATGCAGTTTAAGAATCAGCTGTTGATACTACAAATACGGGTGATACCCCTTTGGTATTTCTCTTTTGGTCTAGGATCGTCTGATTTGTCTAGAGGAAAGTTCTAAGTCACCTTGTTATTGCTCTTGATATCGGAATCAGGTTGCCATGATTGCATGTCGAGGAATGCCGGTTAATCTTGCATCTATGAGGTGTATTGTCTTTTCTAAGGATCAGAGCAAGAAGTTAGTTTTCGCAATTGCTTATCACTGTATGCAAGGTAAACGGGCATGGAATCAATAGATCAACAAATTGCAAAACCTTATTCATCTATAAATTTCTGTTGGAAATCATAAATGACTATGATGTTTAATATTATAAACAACATACCTAATAGTAGGGTCAAGTGTTCACAATGTACACAAGTGTTGCATATTATCTCTGCCAACAAGTACAAAAGATTGCTCTATTTTATACTCCAGCAAAAAAAACAATAGCACCACATTATTGTTTGTAATACATCACAAGGTACACTAATACTTTACTCATGATTAACTAATTAACAGTGGGAGTATATGTATACGTGCACTTGTTTTGTTAACTTATTTCTACACATAGAATGCTCCACAATGACATAGTCACTTAGGAGTCAATTAGTAGGCTAGCCTGACCACTTGTGTACCCCATTCCTTGAATTTAGCCCATTGAATTAGTAGGCCTACCCGACATCCCGTCTTTACCTCCATAATTGTTATTACTGTTATTAAAGTAAGGTAATTCTAAGTAAGACCTAAAGGAAAAAAAAGTCAAACTCTCTTTCATCATAATAGCACCAAACTTTCCTCTCTAGATGACCTGCACTGGGGTATTTCCTACTGAGGGCAAACCCTAGACCTCCTTCCCCTGGGATAATTTGTCACACAAAGTCTTCCCTACACTTGTTGCCATTAGGGCACTGTAAACTTTTAAATATGATATTATGATAAGTTAAATAATGCACAAGTTTTGATATTTCTACAGTAGTTACAATAAACGGGTCGTATCCATAGTTACACTTGGTAAGAGTACACTCGGTTCAGTTTGCAATGAGGGTCAAAATTACATGTATATTCATATATTATGTAGATATTTAGAATTATTAAAAATTAGACATATTATTGCTAAGTACATAATAAATGCTACAATTAATGACAAAAGGATGTTAATTGAAAGGACTCCAGATAGGATTTGATTCAGAGTAAGTAAGTTGCTTACAACTTGGGCCCTCTTTTTTGACATTCAATCCAAATGGACTCATTTGGAAAGAAAAGAAAAACTGGCCAACTGTTCTCCCACTTTTTTTTTTTCTTTTCATTGTTAGTAGTGAGAGTGAGGAAGTAATGCTAGCACTGTTTGGCATGATTTTTTCAGCTACACCACCCTAAAACCAGCCCCATTTCCCATCCCTTTGTACCTTTTCATCTTTGAAACCAATTGTACAATTGGCACCTCTTTTGACAAGTGAATAAATGTAACACCTATGAAATAAGAGTTATAACAATGTATGGTAAGAACACCACCACCCCCGCTTCAAGTATGTTCAAACAAACGCTTCGATTCCACCATACATTGTATCCCCATGTCGCTATGAACCAGTCATTCATGCACCTTTTGGTATTGTTTGTTCCTCTATGTTATATGAATAGATTCAGTAAGTATGAAATATATACATATATATATATATATATATATATATATATATATATATATATATATATATATATATATATATATATATATATATATAATATATATATACATATATATATATAAATATATATGTATATATATATATATATATATATATATATATATATATATATATATAAAGATATATGTATATATATATATATATATATATATATATATATATAATATATATATATATATATATATATATATATATATATATAATATATATATATATATATATATATATATATATATAATATATATATATATACATATATATATATGAATATATATATATATATATATATGAATATATATATATATATATATGAATATATATATATATATGAATATATATATATATATAAATATATATATATATATATATATATATATATATATATATATATATATATATATATATATAAATATATATATATATATATATATATATATATATATATAATATATATATATATATATAATATATATATATATATATATATATATATATATATATATAAAATATATATATATATATATATATATATATATATATATATATATATGTATTTTATATATATATATATATATATATATATATATATATATATATATATATATATATATATAAATATATATATATATATGTATGTATGTATGTAATATATATATATATATATATATATATATATATATATATATATATATATATATATATATATATATATATATATGTATGTATGTATGTATATATATATGCATATATATATATATATATATATATATATATATATATATATATGTATATATATATATATATATAATATATATATATATATATATATATATATTATTGTCACGTATTATCAACGGAGCATGTATTTGATTATCAATATGAGGACGACTGATACCACAGTGTAGAACTCACTCTCTAATTTATTGAAAGCGGTCAAAAACCTGTAAAACATATATGTCACAATGTATAGAATTGAAGCTTAAGAACAATACAATCACTGGTTCCATCCTGGCAGGTTACATTGTAATCCATACATCTATAAAGATTAATATATCACTTATACAATGTCAATTTAGTAATAGCGATTATACATACACTTAGCGGAACTATTGGACTCTCCCCAATACTACGTGTCGTCACGATGGTGTCTACGTCTTGACTGTCGTGTATGTGCCTATACTACAAGTGTGTCTATAGAACAAGGGTCTTGCTGTTTGCTCGAGTGGTTTTTTAGCTGTTTATAACACGGTCAGTCCACATGGCGGCCTCTCCTGGCCTATGTTATCGTTTCTGCGGAGTCAGCTACTGCGTTTTCTTTCTGTTTCTTCCTTTCCTCCTCCTTCCTTTTCTTCTCTTACTACCGCTAGCGGTAACACTCCCCCCTTTTGGGCGATCGAAGCCCAACACTACGAAAGTGTAGACTAAATCGAAGGTACAACATTGAAACACAACACTAACAACGAATACAATGTCACATGGTATGGAAATAAGGTCAATGACCGTGGCAGTCCAAATATTTACACATAGCAATATATATCTTATAAATGTTTATAAACTTTAGTCATATGCATGCGATCTCATCTGTATTGCTGCTGGATAAGGGAAAAACTCCACGTCCCCAATCATGAAGAGAGAGTACAACCCCGTGTATGCACAGAATTGAGAACTCCTCCCATGACATTGGGCCGTCAGGGGTGAAAAAAACCTTCCCAGTATTCAGCAATACAATCACTAAGTAAGTAAGGTAATGCAGTTCTATATTTCGTATGGCCAGACGAATCTTAAGGATGGGTCTGTGGTATAATGCGTGAAACACAGATATGCTACTCATGTGAAGGATATGTCTGTATTTTTACAAATTTTCTAATTAGTCCAATTCCTTAAGTGGCACAACTCCACGATCGGGCGTGGCAAGACCCCAGACGTGGTGCGAACCTGGACTACTTGACAAGCCCATCTGCACCCGGGATGGCCTCAGTGGCCCTCCCCACTCCATTGGTATTATCTGGGATCTAATAGCAGGACCAATTCCAGCAGCAGTATTTCTGGAATGTTCAATCTTGCACCTGTGCATCATAAGATGAACAATTACTTTCAGTAATTGTTCATATATCCACGGCCGACATAGCATAGCGCTCCTAGGCATCCGTTTCAGGGTAACTTCGTCTTCAATAAACAAGTTTGTAGCTGGTCGTCATCGACCTGTTGTAAACCAATGGTGGACGAAAGAATTTTGCCGTACCGAACATATCTGTCCTTCCCGAAACATTACCGATGTCTGACGTTGCAGGTGGGTTGAGATTCCACAAAACATTTCTTCAGCACTCTATCTATTTTATTCTGCAAGCCACGAAGCAGTATCTCCGTAATTTCTTGTAGGGGTATGTTCTCTACCTGAATAAGAACACATGTTTATTCTGTACTATTAATTTTGTCGCGTGTTAAGTCCTTTTGGCAGAATGATAAGGATGGGCGCCTGTATTTTTTATCAAGGTGGATCCTTCTTCCTCCGTCTCGCAATAACCCATCTGTATTAAGTTTAGGTTCAAGCCTGTAGAGCTTGCTACCTTTTACTAATTTCCCTTTTAGTAATGCATAGAGTTCATCATTAAGCTGCCTTATCTCTTAAAATTGTGATCATCCTTTTGTAATCCATCTAACAATTTCATAAACTAAACCGGCACACGCTGCAGCTCATACTGTGAAGAGTAGTGTCTAAGCAATTGTCACCTGGAATTTGCTCGTGTAGTTGTGCTCGATATGCCTTGTTGGGACAGGCTGCTGCTATGTTCCATGGTACTTGAAAGCTTTCTAGTACTGCCAGTTCACCCATCCATCCCTTCCAATTTTTCCTATTTTCTGGAGTTAAGCCTTCTTCATCTGGACACTCCTCTCACAAGCCGGTATATATCATAGACTCGCAGGACATTCACTTTGTTAGCCTGAAGCCACCATACTTCAGTGTGCTCTCCAAAGCGATTAGCATGGCGAATAGCTTGTGCTTCTGTGTTCTTTAATTCAACAGCATAATGACTGGCATGTACTTCTGAGTTCTTTAAATCAATGGCATGGCGACAGATTGTGCTTCTGTGTTCTTTAATTCAACTCCGACAGGAGCAAGTCATCAACATTAAAATTTCTTTTGGCAATAGCTGACAGGAGTAAGTCATCAACATTAAGTTTTCTTTGGTGAAAGGAGTGTTCTTCAAGTCAACAGCATGATGAATAGCATGTGCTTCTGCATTCTTCAAATCAACAGCATGGTGAATAGCTTGTGCTTCAGGGTACTCTGACAGGAGCAAGTCATCAAATCAATTTTCTTTTGGCGATAGCCGAAGATTGGCCCCAACTTCATCAGGGATTTTGTGCATTCCAAGGGAAGCACAGGCAGTGCTCCAGATCCCTCCAAAGGGATGTACTGTCATTTGATAGGTTGCTGGACGTGTACCGAGATACATCCTGATTCCTAGCTGCCACTTGGCGGAAACATGGCATCATTGCGGTGGCCCTACCGATAGGTCCCTTCCTAAAGTGTAAAGATACCAAACAGATTGTTCATCATAGCTGGGACTTATTTGACTTTCTGATTTAACGCTACTCCATCAATTGTGGCCTCACAAACTAAGGCTACTCTTAAATTTCCCTCCCAATTCAAGTTAAAATCGAAACAGGATGATATGGCACATGTCAATAGTTCTACATATGTCTTGTTGCGTCCAGAACTGCCTCCGCGAGGCCCTTGTTAAGGGATCATGTGGTCTCTTTCAAAGCATACTCATAGTTGTGTATCACCTTCCAGACGAGTCTTGAGCGCAATGTTGGTCTTGCTTGATTTATGAGGCAAATTTATTTAATGGACTATGCCTTCTAATTTCACTTTATAGACCCCCGAGGTCCATTGAATATCCCTTGGGTTTTCTTGCCCTTATTCTTGAGATGTTAAGGCAAACATGATCTTTTTCTTATTTAAGTTATCTACCTTATTTTGCAAGAACTCCCTGAGATGTAGTATAGCTTCCTTTTCTCCTCAAGTTAGTTTGAAAATGTTCCATCATCCAACCTGGTATCATCAAACTTTGTAGCCTATCGAAGTTGCAGGTGAAGGCTGTAATTGATTCCATAAGTCAAACAGCTCTGTAAGGCCTCCCAAGTCGTGTCCACCCACAGTAAGCCAGGCTAGAACTCTGTTGCAATGATTTATTTCTTCCTTTCTTGGACAGCAGGCCCTTCTCAGTATCTTCATCAGTTGTGGCTCCTTTGATGTCATGTACAGTACTATCCTCACTACATCTGCTCCCAGATTTACCAGCACACTTCGAAGGCTTACTTGAACTTATAACAATGCTCTGGTTGACAGTGTATCTGTCAACAGGTCTCCTATTTCTATCTGGGTCAATCGGTCCAACAGTTACGGAACCCTTGTAATATGCTACGTAACAGTTGAATGTCCAGGCTACCTTTAGCCTAATTACCCAGATTGTGTGCGATGCATACTTGTGCTCGCCTCCCTCCTTTCTGCATCCGTCGATCTAGGAGTGCCAACCCCTTCTCCGACTACTGTATACTCCATATCAATAAGTTCCTTGGCTGCCATATTTATTTCTATCACTGGACTGTCTCGCAGATCGTGAACCTCCTCTCCGACTACTGTAATTTCTCCCAAAGTTTTGTGTTCCTGGGCGTCAGTAAGTTCAGCCCTCTCCCTCACCATGCTGTCTTGCAGAGTGTGAAGCCTTTCTCCCCCACTATCCGATTTTTCGTTAGTAAATTCATTTCTAATAATTTAATGTGAGCCCCAGTACTTCTATGGCTTCTTCCTTTAATTGACGTGATCCGCCGTATTGTCTTTGCTTCTTATTTTATTTATTGTGAGCACCCAGTGTTCGTTCAGATTATATTCAATTTCTTGTGAGCACCCAGTGTTCATTTAGCTTCTATTCCATTTCTTGTGAGCACCCAGTGTTCGTTCAGATTATATTCTATTTCTTGTAGGCACCCAGTGTTCATTCAGATTATATTCTATTTCTTGTGAGCACCCAGTGTTCATTCAGATTATATTCTATTTCTTGTGAGCACCCAGTGTTCGTTCAGATTATATTCTATTTCTTGTAGGCACCCAGTGTTCATTCAGCTTCCATTCCATTTCTTGTGAGCACCCAGTGTTCAATCAGATTATATTCTATTTCTTGTGAGCACCCAGTGTTCGTTCAGATTATATTCTATTTCTTGTAGGCACCCAGTGTTCATTCAGCTTCCATTCCATTTCTTGTGAGCACCCAGTGTTCAATCAGATTATATTCTATTTCTTGTAGGCACCCAGTGTTCATTTAGCTTCCATTCCATTTCTTGTGAGCACCCAGTGTTCATTCATGTCCAGATTATATTCTATTTCTTGTGAGCACCCAGTGTTCATTCAGATTATATTCTAATTCTTGTAGGCACCCAGTGTTCATTCAGCTTCCATTCCATTTCTTGTGAGCACCCAGTGTTCATTCAGATTATATTCTATTTCTTGTGAGCACCCAGTGTTCATTCAGATTATATTCTAATTCTTGTAGGCACCCAGTGTTCATTCAGCTTCCATTCCATTTCTTGTGAGCACCCAGTGTTCGTTCAGATTATATTCTATTTCTTGTGAGCACCCAGTGTTCATTCAGCTTCCATTCCATTTCTTGTGAGCACCCAGTGTTCGTTCAGATTATATTCTAATTCTTGTGAGCACCCAGTGTTCATTCAGCTTCTATTTCATTTCTTGTGAGCACCCAGTGTTCATTCAGATTATATTCTATTTCTTGTGGGCACCCAGTGTTCGTTCAGATTATATTCTATTTCTTGTAGGCACCCAGTGTTCATTCAGCTTCCATTCCATTTCCTGTGAGCACCCAGTGTTCGTTCAGATTATATTCTAATTCTTGTGAGCACCCAGTGTTCGTTCAGATTCTATTCTATTTCTTGTAAGCACCCAGTGTTCATTTAGCTTCTATTCCATTTCTTGTGAGCTCCCATTTTTATCTTATTTCATTTATCACATCACTGATTTACTAAATTATTTATTCATTTTATTTATTCATTCAGCTTATATTTTTGTGAGCACCCAGTGCTTGCTTAGCTTCCTTGTTTATTTCTTGTGAGCGAATTTGTGTCAGCCAGCTTCTTTTACATTTCTTAGAGTTCCATTTTTTATTTCATTTCATTTATCACATCACTTATTTACTAAATAATTTATTCATTGTATTTATTCCCTGCTCAGCTTCTCTTCTTCTATAACCTTGAGCACCCAGTGCTCGGGCCCGAAATATTTTATTTGATGTGAGCACCCAATTATTATTTTATTTCATTTATCACTTATCACATCACTGATCAACTAGATTATTTGTTTATTTTTTCTATCGCATTACCGATCAACTCGATTATTTATTTATTTTAACCTTTCTATCGCATCACCGATCAATTAGATTATTTATTTAATTTACCTTTTCTATCGCATCACCGATCAACTAGATTATTTAGTTATTTTACCTTTTCTATCGCATCACCGATCAATTAGAGTATTTATTTAATTTACCTTTTCTATCGAGATCACCGATCAACTAGATTATTTAGTTATTTTACCTTTTCTATTGCATCACCGATCAACTCGATTATTTATTTATTTTACCTTTTCTATCGCATCACCGATCAATTAGAGTATTTATGTATTTTACCTTTTCATCGATCAATCGATCAACTAGATTATTTATTTAATTTACCTTTCTAATCGATCACCGATCAACTCGATTATTTAGTTATTTTACCTTTTCTATCGCATCACCGATCAATTAGAGTATTTATTTAATTTACCTTTTCTATTGCATCACCGATCAACTCGATTATTTATTTATTTTACCTTTCTATCGCATCACTGATCAACTAGATTATTTATTTATTTTACCTTTTCTATTGCATCACCGATCAACTAGATTATTTAGTTATTTTACCTTTTCTATCGCATCACCGATCAATTAGAGTATTTATTTAATTTACCTTTTCTATCGCATCACCGATCAACTAGATTATTTATCTATTTTAACCTTCTATCAAGATCACCGATCAATTAGAGTATTTATTTATTTTAACTTTTCTATCGCATCACCGATCAACTAGATTATTTATTTAATTTACCTTTTCTATCGCATCACCGATCAACTCGATTATTTATCTATTTTAACCTTTCTATCAAGATCACCGATCAACTCGAATATTTATCTATTTTAACCTTTCTATCAAGATCACCGATCAATTAGAGTATTTATTTATTTTAACTTTTCTATCGCATCACCGATCAACTCGATTATTTATCTATTTTAACCTTTCTATCGCATCACCGATCAACTCGATTATTTATCTATTTTAACCTTTCTATCGCAGATCACCGCTCAACCTTGATTATTTATTTATTTTAACCTTTTTTATCGCCTCACCGATCACTTTATCACATCAACATCCACCTAGATTATAATTCGAATTTAATCTATATAAGCACCCAGTGCTCTTTCACGTTTTGTTTCATCTTATATCAGCAATTCCGTCACACGCTTTGTTTCAATTTATATCAGCACCTAGTGCTCTTTCACGCTTTGCTTCAATTTATATCAGCACCCAGTGCTCCTCCACGTTTTGTTTCAATTTATATCAGCACCTAGTGCTCTTTCATGTTTTGTTTCAATTTATATCAGCACCTAGTGCTCTTTCACGTTTTGTTTCAATTTATATCAGCACCTAGTGCCCTCCACGCTTTGTTTCAATTTATATCAGCACCCAGTGCTCCTCCACGTTTTGTTTCAATTTATATCAGCAATCAGGTGCCTTTCACGTTTTGTTTCACTTATATCAGCACCAG
>BOPN01000432.1:175000-202500 GCA_017312705.2 Penaeus japonicus | reverse complement strand
CACCATTTCAGAGAAGCCCGCTAAAACAAATTACTTAATTGTCAAGACCTCCCAGAGTCCAGCATTGAAGTATTTAATTCTGTTTGAAATGTGGAAACATTTTCTTCCTGTTTTACTGTGAAATATTTTACCAAAATTTTACTTCAAATTGAATGGAAGAGCGATTGTTTCCAAGTGTAGTCATGGAGGAGTTCTTTTCCAGTCTATGATAGTACTAGTTATTATTGGGCTATTTGTGTAGACAGCAGAAGGAAAGTTAATGAGTTGTGTGGAAATCAGAAACCAATCAGGGCAATGCTGTTGGTCTGATAAAAAAAATGTTTAGATATTTTTGTCCATTAAATTACTGTCATTTAACCCATTCCCGACGGGCTGTTTCATCTTTTATGGCTTCAATGCCGGGGCTCTCGAACGCATAGGCCTAAATCAATTATATCATTGACGGCGTATGACGGCACCCGTGCTATCATATTACATAATCGCCGTCTGTGGCCGGCGGTATTGGGTTAAGTATTACATCGTGGTATTTAGCAAAGCTTAACTATACCAAGTCTGTCAATATAGAGGGAGGCGGGGCTTATATATAATGTCACGATGTCTCCCTGTAGTGAACTTGTACTTTGATGAAAACCCAGAGCTTTAGGTAACCTATCACATGATTTTTCTTAACCTCTGATGACAGCTATTCCTCAGCTCATCCATGCCCCAGAAGTGGATGGGGGATTATGTAGTTTCACTAGGGGCAACTTTTTTCTATATTGTTTTCCCCTGTATATGTATGAAAAATGGGTAAAAATTGAAGGACATGAATTTAATAAACCTGATGTAATAAACTTATGCCCATCATAATTGATACAGTAGTATGTCATATATTTATCATGTATGTATGTGTATATAGGATACATCTAAATTAAGAAGCATTTGTATGAAGTAAGATGAGGAAGCCCTAAGAAAAGAGAGAAATGGATAGGATGGTGATTGTAGTAATCTCTAATGGATTAGAGGTTAGGGAAACAGGATCGGATGGAAGGAAAAGCCACCCATACACGAGCGAAGGCCCAGTGAGGGAGGAGGAAATTCATAGGATGGGGGATTCTCTCTAGGGCCTTAAAGCTGGGAGAAAGAGGCCAAATAGTACCAAATACATTAGTTCACTTTCACTACATCCCATTCTCACCAATATAGAGACTAGAAAACAGCCCACCAATTAATGAAGCTAATATTCTATCAAGGGGACTTGACATTAACCTGTTGCCAATGAGGGCAGTTTTGTCTCCAATTGGTCTCAACGCTCTGGCTGTGGCTAACTGCTACATGCCCAATCACCCTGTGTGCCGGCCATATGGAAACCCATTACAATGTATTTTGTCCCCGGCAGCACATGCTACCACCACTTAACGTGATATCTTGTCACGTGGTGTTAACCCTATGATGAAGGTGCATCACACCCTTGTGACACAGCTTAATTCCCGATCCTGGGGGGTCATGCCAGTGTGACGTTTCCAATGCAATATTGCGCTGGCCCGGCGTAGGGTTTTCGCGTAGCGCGTGCCCCGTCGGGAAAGGGTTAATGGGTTAAGATAGGACATCTACACAGAATGGACACCTTAAGTCCAAATGTTTGTGTATGCTTGGCTTTTAATGTTTTTTC
Organism: Penaeus japonicus; assembly: GCA_017312705.2. NCBI lineage: Eukaryota > Metazoa > Arthropoda > Malacostraca > Decapoda > Penaeidae > Penaeus > Penaeus japonicus. Next base: position 200,849 of record BOPN01000432.1, on the reverse strand, counting down.
TTTCTGTTTTTTTCTTTTTCCAGGCCACTTGTATGGTCTTTTGAAAAAAAAATAATAATAATAATGCTTGTACTTTATTCAAATAATGATTAGATTTTGTAGTCACAACACTGCTGATAATGCTATCAGTGTTGCTGGTATTTTAGACTGGGAGGTAATAACTTCCTCAGGCTTTCTTTTATAAAAAAAGAAAAAAAAAAAAAAAAAAATATATATATATATATATATATATATATATATATATATATATATATATATATACATATATACATACACGTACATACATATATATATCTTGGGTCAGTGCCCATCAAGACTTTCTTTCCTGCTGGTACCAGAAGAGTGGTGCCATCTTTGTTTGTGACATGTTTTGGTGAATAGGGTAATTACTAGGAATTATATTAATGGTTACCATAATGACTATAATGATAATTACCATCACCAAATAAAAATATGCTATGTACCACACTCACCAAGCATTGTTTACACTCATCATCAGAATCAAAATTCAACCGTCATGTATGTCTTTAAAACTGTCTGCAACAGATTGATAGATATACTAATGTTTTTTTGCTTATTGAAATTAATATGATCTATATTACACTGAAAATTATTACAGAATTGAGATTCAGGATACTGTATATTGATATTTATCTTGGCACATGGTTCACATTATTGGTTAGTAGCTGCAAGTAAATGTTCATCATAGTGAAACATTGGAAGGAGAATGTAAGTTTCTTTTTCCCCTTTTAATTTCAGACTGGAACTGTACACGATTTAGTAATATCAGCCAATCCCAGCAGACCCCCATACTTCTTGGTTTTATTACGAAGGCTTTTAAAGGACGCCGGTTATCCTGTTTTCTCAGTTGACCATCTGCATTCTTCTGTTCAACATGTGAGTGTTGCCTCTCTTTAGCCTTTTTACATTTATATATATGTATTTATATTTATATTTATATATATATATATATATATATATATATATATATATATATATATATATATATATATATATATATATATATATATATATATATATATATATATAGACACACACACACACACACACACACACACACACACACACACACACACACACACACACACACACACACACACACACACACACACACACACACACACACACACACACACACACACACACACACACACACACACACACACACACACACACACACACACACACACACACACACACACACACACACACACACACACACACACACACACACACACACACACACACACACACACATTTTTTTTTTTTTTACTATATTTATGTATCTATTTACATATTTATGTTTTTTATTAGACTCCTTTTCTAATGTTTATAAACGTATGATAATAATGAATTCTAATTATGAAGACTGAACATTGGAAGAATATAAAACTTGTAGATAAATCCTCTCATGGTATGAGAAGACCTAGCACTAATATTTTTAATTCTATTTTTTTTCTTCTTTCTTTCTTTCTTTTTCATCCTCTCTCCCCTCTTCAACAGGTTGACGAATCTTTACGAAGATGCTTTTCTGATAAGCCACTAGGAGACCGCAACAAACACAACTTGGCTTTTACCGTTCACTGGAAAGATGTTGAATCACCGAATTTGATGGTCTGTAGACTGAAGTTTTCATTTAGAACTTTGTGAAAGAGATTATTAGTAATAGCAATTCATTCCTTTGTGTTTTACTTTGTAGTTGTTATAGTTGTATTTATTTTAACCCATTCACGCCGGGGTTTTTGAACGCATAAGCCTATCGCCTCAGGATTCTCAGGTGCACTAGCCGCGAGCCTTGGCTGTCCGCTTGCTCACTCTGAGCTCTGGCCTTAACCAAATATCTTGTCGCCGGCGTCTGAACTAAAAACCCCGACACATGTCGGCATGTCATCCGGCGCGAATGGGTTAATAATAGTTGTTGATGTACTTTTGATATATGGCAAGCTTTTCGCTGTATAGGACATACTTTCTTCAGATAAAAGATATCTCTAAATCTGAAATTTCAACATCATCAGGTGAATCCCTTACGGCAAACTGTAATATCTGGAGAAGCCTGAGATACAATCTCGCAATGGAAATAACAATTCCATCCCTTGGTGTGAGAGAACAGGCACAGCAGTGCAGCCGGAGGAAGGTCCCACGTGCCGCTCCAAGCGCCCCCGTCAAACGCTTCACTGCATCTACCAACACTCCCCCACGGCCATGGGACATGTAGGAGACTCTGTGACGCTGCCTTGCCGAGTGCAGGGCCACAACGTCACTCAGGAATGGTACCTCAATGACAAGGGGATCTCTAATGACGCCAGTTATCAAGTAATTCCAAGATCTCTTTTGAATATTCCACTGTCCAGCATAGCTCAAACATTATGATAATAAACGCCTATAGTGCTTTTTGTTACTAAAGAGCTTGGTATCGGAAAATGACCTGTCGAATTATCAGTTCATTATATAAACAAGCATTTTATAGTTATATATTGTAGTGTCAAGATTTTTCATTCAGATCTCAGGTAACGGCGACCTGGTGGTGCGGCGGCTGAGTGCACAGGGACGCACTCGATATTCATGCAGAGCAGCCAGCACTCGTTTCTCTGCCCTCAGTGACACTGTCTTCACTGTAGTAAGCCATATGATGCTTGTTTCTGATCTTTGGTGTATAAATCATACATACCTAAGTTTACACATACACACAAATACAATCTGCATGTGTATAGATAGATATAGATATATTTACCTATCTATATTGCATAATGCATTTATATGTACATGCCCGTGTGTGAGTATAATTGCTCTAATTATTCGCATATGTATATATCTATATACATATATATATATATATATATATATATATATATATATATATATATATATATATAATATATAAACTACGTATGCTATGTGTGAGCATAAATCTGTATTTCCAGGTGGTGACTATGTGATGATCTTCGACTTACCTGACTACCAAGGACCACTTCGAGGCCGACCCATCTGGATTACGTCCATTCTTTATCATCAATGATATGCTGATATCTTTATCAAACGAAGTCTTACAGCTATGTGTACCATACAAACCATGAATGAGAGAGCTTAAGGGGAACGCTTAGATTCTTATGTTGTTTATTTCCCCTGCATGAAGTGTGTGATGCAACAGCTCTACTGAAGTTATTGTCTTTCACTTAAAGTTTAAGGTTTATAGACTTCCCATCGAGTTTGCAACTCATCTTTCACTCTTTCCTTTGTCCGCTAATCATTGAACATTATTTCTGGTACGATTTGACAATCACATCGATAAATACAAAGAGTAATAGTAATGCTATGTGCAATCATAAAATGTTTATCTGAGTAACAAAGGTACCCTCAGATATGAACGGTTTCCTTGAAATAGAAGCGAACTCATGTCTCAGGGAATGGGTTTACAGGCAGATGTGTTTCGTAAGCGATTCATGAATGATCAGTTCATCTGCAGAAAAGTAACTACATTTGCTTTATCAAATACATAACTTCACATGATAAAAATCTGAATGGAAAAATAAAATGTATATATATATGGTCTGTGGAGCAACACTGGTTCATGTGCAATATTCCCGTAACTATGCCGTTATTTGGATTTCGTGCACATTTGTCTTCATTTTCCTGTCCATTTCGCTGTTCCATCAACCCGTCTTTTGCAGCCATTGCAGCATAGCGTTTCCCTCAGAGTGACGCATGCAGATGAAAAATGCATAACATATTGCATACAAGAGTCTTTCCGTTTCTCTAATACTTATTACAAGCGTGTGTAATGAGGAAGATCGGGGTACATGGATTATGAGGCTAATGATAGCTAATCATCAGTTCTTCAGTTATATCATGACAGCATTAAGAAAAATAAAATAAAATTGTGAAATATAGATTTTATTTCTTTCCTAAATCAACCAGAAACTTCTAAGAAAACGTCAATATTTTAATTTTTATAGTCGTAATTTTCCACAGCTATAGAAAATAATCCTTTAGGTATCATTAATTCAGTAATATATATGTATATATATGTATATTACTACGTGTCGTCACGATGGTGTCTACGCCTTGACTGTCGTGTGTGTGTCTAGACTACAAGTGTGTCTATAGAACAAGGGTCTTGTTCTTTACTCGAGTGGATTTTACTCGTTTATAATCACGGTCAGGCCAAAAAACGACCTCTCCTGGCCTATGTTGTCATTGCTGAGGTGTCAGCGCCGGCGATGACAGCCGCGAGATACTGGTCAGGCCACACATAGTGGCCTCTCCGGACATGTTATTTTGCCGTGGTCTCCGCGGCGATTTCTTCCTGTTCTTCATTTCTTTCTCCTTCCTTTCCCTCTCTACCTACAGTTAGGGGTAATACACACACATACACACACGCACACACACACACACACACACACACACACACACACACACACACACACACACACACACGCATATATATATATATATATATATATATATATATATATATATATATATATATATATATATATATATATATATATACATGCATGTATATATATATATATATATATATATATATATATATATATATATATATATATATATATATATATATATATATATATATATATATATATATATATATATATATATATATATATATATATATATATATATACATATATGCCATATAATTTGGTAATATATATATATATATATATATATATATATATATATATATATATATATATATATACACATACATATATGCCATATAATTTGGTAACATGTATATATATGTATATATATATGTATATATATGTATATATATATATACATATATGATATATAATTTGGTATTATATATATATGGGGTATAGGGGGTTTATGGATAGAGGTGCATCTCTGAGGACCTGTCAGGTGCACCCGTAAAGAGGGTGGACATTCCCTCTGATTCTCATCCACACCTCAACTCTTATATGTGGCTCCAAGCGCCATACCTCGGTAACCGTCTCAGCTGGCGGGCCAAACCATATGAGGGGATGGTGGTAAACTCTACCATTGGGCGTAGGATCTGCCTCACAGACAGTCACCGGCCAAGGCGGATGAGCCTCAAGCAGGCCTACGGCTATGTGTTCACTACCAAGGCGACTCTGTTTCTATGAGAAAACGGCTGTGATAGAGGAAAGAAAACGAGGGGACCTCATCATGTATTACCCTAGTATAGTCATGGCAAGCCAAAGAGTGAATGTAGACAACGACGTAAATGGGAACATATCAGTTGTGAATGGAACCACGTCCGGTCGGAATGTCTATGCGCAACAGGTAGCGTCTGATCGTCATTATGTGACTGTGCAAAGATTGGAGGAGGATGAAAGAATGAAGATATAGTGTAAGGATTATGTAACAGGTACATGGAACATAACACTTTTATATCAACCTGGAAAATACGAAAACATTAAACAAGAATTTGGTAGATTAAAAGTTGACATCATGGGGCTTAGTGAAGTAAGATGGGAGGGCACAGGAATTATCTCAGATAAGGACATTATTTACAGTGGTGGTGAGACACACCAGAGAGTGTTGAGCTCATGATGACAGCCAATGCAGCCAAAAGTATAGCAGGCTATTGGGCGATATCTGATAGAATACACTAGTAAAACTGATGAGAAAACAGATAGATGTCAATATAATACAAGTCTATGCACCTACATGTGATTACACTGATGAAGACATTGAGGATTTTTATGAGACCCTAACAGCAGCAAAGGAGTTATGCAAGCAACACGAAATAACACTGGTTATGGGGGATTTAAATGCAAAAATTGGGAAGGGAAGACATGAGGATATTGTTGGAAATTTTGGACTCGGGAATAGAAATGAAAGAGGAGACAAGGATTGAATGGTGTAGTGTAGAGAAACAAGTCATAGCTAATTCGTTCTTCCAACAACACCTAAGAAAATTATGGACATGGAGAAGCTCAAGTGAAGCGATTAAAATCAAATAGACTACATAACCATAAATAAACGCTTTCGAAACTCAATAATCAGATGTAAAACATACCCTGGGGCAGATGGCGGTCATGGATGCGATCATGTCCCTGTTATCGCTACAATGAAATTAAGGTTTAAAAACATAAAAAAGAGAAGGAAACAACCAAAGAAAGATCTTCAAGTGCTAAGCAACAGTGAATTCAAAGAAAGATACACAGTACAAGTTAGAAACAGATTTGAGATATTAGATACAGAACAAGAGGAAGAGAATGATGCAAATGAAAATGAAATGATAGAAAAAGAATGTGGAAAACAATACAAAATAATTCTGGTAGAGGAAGGCCAAAGAAGTTTGCCTGAATGAACAGAAAAAGAGGTAGACAGAAATGGATGACTGAAGAAATTTTAGATTTAATGGACGAGAGGATAAAGATGAAAGGAAATGTAGAAATCTATAAGAGAATAGATCAAGAGATTAAAAGGAAATGTAAAGAGAGAAAGGAGGAATGGATACAGCAATTATCTGAGGAAATTCGGATAAAATGGAAAAAAGTAAATCCAAGACAAATGTATGAGAGAGTAAGACAGATATCAGGGAAAAAGAAGAATGTCAAGAAGCAACAATTAAGGGGACAAAGAGGGAAAGGTTTTAATGGATTCGTTGGGATGTACTTGCAAGGTGGGTGGAGTATGTTGGCAAATTGTATGACGATGAAAGAGGAATGAAGCCTGAATATGAGGGCGATTTGGAAGGTCCTGAAATAATGAGAGAAGAAATACTGCATGCAATGAAAAGTATGAAGAACAGAAAAGCGACAGGGAAAGATGAAATAGCCATAGAAATGATCAAAGCAGCAGGTGATAGTGCAATAGATAAAATAACGGAATTGACAAATAGAATTTACAATTCTGGATACATACCCGAACGTATGAGGGAATTCACCTTCATAACCATACCCAAAAAACCAGGTACCACAGAATGCTCAAAACACAGAACCATCAGCATAATGAGTCAGTTGTCAAAAATAATATTAAGGGTCGTTTTAAACAGAATTAGAAATAAAATTAATGAACACATACCAGAAGAGCAATGTGGATTCAGAAAGGGGAAAGGAACTACAAATGCTATATTTTTTTACTAAGAACAGTAATAGAAAGGGCAATAGAAATGCAAAAAGACTTGTACATAGGTTTCATTGATTTTGAAAAAGCTTTTGACACGGTAAGACGTGAAGAAATTATCATTATGCTTGAAAACATAGGGGTGGATAAAAAGGATGTAAGATTAATAGCTAATTTATATTGGGACCAAAAAGCGAATGTGGAAATTGGAAATGAAACGACTGAATGGATAAACATAAAGAGAGGAGTGAGACAAGGGTGCGTTCTCTCCCCAGATCTCTTTTCACTCTATGGACAAAAGTGCATGCAAGACATAGAAGAAATGGATGGAATTAAAATAGGGAGAATGAATGTAAATAATATAAGATATGCAGACGATACAGCATTAATTGCTGACTCTGAGGAAAAACTACAAAGTCTGATGGAAGGATTAAGCACTGCATGCAACAATAGAGGTCTAAAACTCAATTAATAAAACAGAGGTTATGGGCATAACAAAAAGAAAGGAACAATTGAGTGTACAAATTAACATAGATGGGAATGAAATAAAACAAGTAAATAAATTCCAATACCTCGGAAGTCTAGTAACAGAAGATGGTATATGTGATCAAGAAATAAAGAAGAAAATTGGCATGGCAAAATATGCTTTTGGAAATTTGAAAAAAGTGGTAACAGACATAGGAATAGGAATAAATATTAGAGCTAGATTAGTAAAATGCTTTGTTTGGTCTACTTTGTTGTATGGTTGTGAAACTTGGACTATGAAGAAAAATATAGTGAAGAAACTAGAAGCCTTTGAAATGTGGTGCCTTAGAAGAATGATGAGAATTTCGTGGACTGAGAGAGTATCAAATGAGGAAGTCATGAGAAGAGCAGGAGCGAGACGAGAAATTATCAGTGAAATCACGAAAAGACAGATGCAATTTATTAGACACGTGATGCGTGCAAAAAAATGGAATATGATTGTATGACGGGAAAGATCGAAGGAAAGAGAGCAAGAAGAAGACAAAGAAAGAAGTTCATAGAATGCTTGGTAGAACGGATAGGAAGAGGATTGAGAGTTGTGGATGTCCTCAGAATGATGGAAGACCGGGAAGAATGGCGGGCCATGACCGCCAACGTCATAAGACAGGCACTGCAGTAAGTAAGTAAGTAATATACACATACATACATATGAAAATATATATGTATATATATGTATATATATATATATATATATATACATATATATACATATATATATATATATATATATATATATATATATATATATATATATATATATACATATATATAATTTATAATATATATATATATATATATATATATATATATATATATATATATATATATATATATATATATATATATATATATATATATATATATATATATATGAATATACATACATATATATATATATATATATATATATATACATACGTATGTATGTATGTATGTATGCATGTATGTTTGTGTGTGTGTGTGTGTGTGTGTGTGTGTGTGTGTGTGTGTTGAAAATAATAGAGGAGCCTATTCCGAACCTAGATAATTTGTAGTTGGATGGCAAGCGATCAGCGGCCGCGCCCTTATTTTAGCCCAGTGAGGGATATGAAAATCTTATGTAAAGGTTTGGAAGTCATGTAGGGTGTCGAAACATAGGTTTTGAAGAAGCTGTGTTGATACCAAACATAGTTTTAAGATCAGGTGTCAAGAGAGACCGTTATAAAGGTATAGTTTTGAGAATTGAAAAATCTTTTGTTCTCTAGCTGCAAGAGGACCTATTTCATGGAGCAAGGGACAACGCAAACGTTATATGGTGATCCAGAATCAGAGCATAGTGAACAGTTATCTATAAGCGAGTGCTTGCTTTAAAAATAAATAAATAAAGTATTTTTTTCCGCACATTATTCGGAAAAAAAGCTCGACTACTTAAACGGTTTTTTATCACCTCTTTATATCTATATGGTAAATGTTAGAATTTTGTTCATGATGTTTCTGGAGGCCTAAATATGAATTCATATCGCATTATTTTCTCTGATGGTCGTAAGCCGTCTTTCCCTGAAGTCTGCCGGTGATGACTGTGTTAATCCGTATGATTTACACACAGGCTCGCGCATTCACACGCCAGTGATGCAGTGCTGATGCTAATGCCAAAAAGATCAATGGACAAAGGGAAATACTGCACTCACATGAAGATTGCAAGAACCTGTGTAACGTCAGCAACATTCCACCGGGTGATGATGGATTAGGAAGGAAATGAAGTTCATATTCTGTGTCGAATATTATGATTTTTACCTGATATGTTCGATCACTTAGATCACTGAAATAGCTTAAGGCAAAGAGTTTTAGAATGAATACAAATAAGCGACTCTTTTCGACACTTATGTAATGATGGTCATGCAAGTAATGAATACATGAAGGTAGACGGAGAGAAAGAAGCGTTGAGAGGGAAAAGTAATGGCTAATGTCGGCGAGTGAAAGAGAGAGAGAGAGAGAGAGAGAGAGAGAGAGAGAGAGAGGGGGGGGGGAGGGAGAGATAGAAAGATAGACATAGAGAAAGGGGGAAGGAGGGAGAGAGACTGAGTGAGGAAGGGAGGGAAGAGAGTCAGGAGGAAAGAGAGAATAAGAGAGAGAGAGAGAGAGAGAGAGAGAGAGTGAGTGCGGGAGGGAAGGAGGTAAAGCGAGTGAAGCAGAAAGAGAGAGTGAGTGAGGGAGGGAGGGAGAAAGAGGGGGCAAAGAGGATTGAAAGACAGAGAGAGAGAAAATGAAAGAGAAAGAAAGAGAGAGAGAGAATGAAAAATATAGAAGGAGAGGGGGAAGGAAGAAGAGAGAGAGAAAAAAAGAAAAGGAGAGAGGGAGGAAGGAAGAAAGAGAGAGAGAAAAATAGAGAAAGAGAGAGGGAATGATAGAGAAAGAGAGAGGAGAGAGAGAGAGAGTGAAAAGGGAGAGAGAGATCACTGAAATTGCTTAATATTATGATTTTTACCTGATATGTTCGATCACTTAGATCCCTGAAATTGCTTAATGGCCAAGTGATTCCTTACTCCACCTAATCAAAGGAACCTTTGTAGATCATGCATACATGCATTGCCAAAGACGCTGTTAGTATTGAACATTACATTTTAACTGTGCTCATGTTTTTAGGATTATGGAGATGACTGGTCCGTCTGCCGGACATTGTAATTTGTTGTAATTTTGTTTGTTTTGACACCTACCATTATTGCAGGACAGGCTTATCCCCTTGTTTGTTTGTCTGTATGTATATATCTATATATAGGTAGATAGATATTATACATATATACACATATATATGTAATATATATGTGTAAATACACACACACACTTACATGCATAATATATATATTTATATATATAAATATTCATATATCTATATATATGTATATATTCACACACATACACACACACATGAATATATATATATATACATATATATATATATATATATATATATATATATATATATATATATACATATATATGTATATATAATATATATATATATATATATATATATATATATATATATATACATATATATGTGTGTGTGTATGTAGAGAGAGAGAGAGAGAGAGAGAGAGAGAGAGGCACCAGATATGAGAGAGGGCAAAGACTAATAGAATTCGCTGAAGCTCGATCCCTTAAAATTATGAATACATTCTTCGAAAAGAGACGCGGGAGGAAATGGACATGGAAATCACCATCTGGCATTAAAAATGAAATTGACTTTATAATCACTTATAGGCGCGACATTGTACAAGACGTAACCGTTATCAATAAAGTAAATGTCAGTAGCGACCATAAACTGGTCAGAAGTAGAGTAAAATTACAGCTAAGAAGGGAACGAAAGAAGCTCATACAGAAGCCTCTCGTTAATCTAATTAACATTAAGAATAGGGCGATGGAATTCAGTATTAACAACCGAAACAAATACTCAGCTCTCGAACAAGACCTTGACATAGATCAAATGAACGACCAATTCATTGAGATATTAAACGAAGCTGCACTTGAAATAGGGGGTAAAGACGAAAAAAAAGTTCAGTAGAGACATAAAATCTTATGGTACAGCATAGGGAAATGAAAATAACATCAATCAAAGACAAGATAGAATCAGCAGAGCTGACTAAGACGAAAAAAGAGGATGTACGCAAACATAACATACGAAAAATAAACGAAGCTCTGCTTCCTGGCACCAGCCTTAAGGCAACAATGAGGAGGCTCAGAATAGGGAAAAACCAAGTATGCAGTAAAAAAAAAAAAAAAAAAAAAAAAAAAAAAAACAATGGAGAGGTGACATACAATAAAAATGAAATTATCAAAGTAATAGAAGACTTCTATCCCGACTTATACCACTCAAACGATCAACCACATACGGAGACAAACACAACAATTGGAGACGTTCCAAACATTATCGTAGAGGAAGTAAATAGGGCACTAAAAGGCATGAAAGAAGGAAAAACACCAGGTGAAGACGGCATTAGTGTAGATCTTATTCAAGATGCAGGAGATTGCGGCAGTAAAACTGGCCAATCTTTTTAACAGATGTCTAAGCGTCGGTAAAACTCCGAAATCCTGGAAAAACGCAATAATGATTTTAATACACAAAAAAGGGGACATAAAAGACTTAAAGAATAACCGACCTATAAGCCTTCTTTCAGTAATCTTCACAGCCCGTATCACCGATACATTAGATTCAAAATAACCCAGGGAACAGGCAGGGTTCCGCAGCGGATTCTCAACTACAGACCATATCCACACACTAACCCAAATAAAAGAGAAAACAAACGAATATAGGAAGCCCCTGTGTATGGCATTCGTAGATTATGAAAAGGCATTCGATTCGGTACAGATATCTGCAGTACGGATGCAATTCGTAAACAAGGAGTAGAGGAAATATACTGCAGATTATTAGAGGATATATTTATAGAGATGGTACAGCGACCATCGAAATACACTCAGAAACCAATAAAACACCAATAAAAAGGAGTATTAGGCAGGGCGACACCATCTCACCGAAGCTGTTTACAGCTTGCTTGGAGGAGGTATTCAAGAAGTTAGATTAGAAGGAGAAAGGGATCAAAATAAGGAATGAGCACTAAAGCAATCTAAGATTTGCAGATGACATGGTTCTTTTCGGCGTGTCAGCAGATAAATTATAACAATTACTAAGCGATTTAAATAGGGAAAGTCCGAAGATTGGCCTTAAAATGAACATGAAAAAGACTAAAGTCATGTTCAACAGTAGAACCCCAGTTAAACAAATACAAATACAGGGCGAGATACTAGAACCATTGAACGAGTATGTATACCTAGGGCAACTTATCAAGATGAGTACATCCTGCGAAGCCAAGATAAAGCGGCGAATCAGGCTAGGTTGGAGTGCCTTCGGTACACATAGTAATATATTACGAGGTCGTCTGCCACTATGTCTAAAGAGAGAGATTTTTGACCAATGTGTCCTCCCCGTCATGACATATGGGTCAGAAACATTTACTACGACCAAGGCACTCGAGAGGAAATTAGTAAGTGCTCAAAGAGGAATGGAAAGGTTTATGCTAGGAGTTACCTTAAGAGACAAGAAAAGAGCCACATGGATCAGGCAACAAATAAAAGTAGAGGATATGCTCAAGAGCATTAAGAAGTAAAAGTGGCAGTGGGCTGGACATATATATCGGAGACAGGACAACAGGTGGACAAAGAAAACAACAGAATGGGAAATGCACAACACAATGAGACCAAGGGCAAGACCAATGACTAGATGGAATCAAAGGACACAAGACCGGAATGACTGGAAAAGATTGAGAGAGGCCTACTTCCTGCAGTGGAATGATACAGGCTGATAATATATATATATATATATATATATATATATATATATATATATATATATATATATATATTCATATATATGTATATATGTATATATATATATTTATATATATGTATATATGTATGTAAATTTCTATATATATGTGAGTGTGTGTATGCATATATATTTACACACACATATGTATATATATATATATATATATATATATATATATATATATATATATATATATATATATATATATATCAAGGTCTTATTTGTATACGAAATTTATATACTACTATAAATGAAAGGAATTATAGCATTATAAAACTTAAACTTCCATGTTATATGATTTTAGTGACTCTCTGATAATATTTCTCCCTAGGTCCCGAGTTGCATCATCCTTGGGCATTCGGACCAGTTGACTGCATCCCAAGAATTGGTCATTACCGCGTGGGCCAATCAGAGGCGGTTCGGGCAGCTCCCTGCCCAATGAGAAAGAGTCACCGTTACCCCTCCAAGTGACCCAGGATCTCTGCTCAAAATATGTTTGGTAGATAGATTTGTGACAGAAATAGTTCGACCTTCAAGTCGAGAGGACCTCCTCCTCAAGGATTCCAGGTTGAGTTGTGTCTAGTGCCTTTAGTGACTTATTTCATATACTGTGCATTGTCTGTGTTTTCATTAGTGTTATTGATATAACTATAGCTCAGGTATTATTAGCTTTGCGATAGGCTTAGCTTCCCCCTTGCGTGTATATATCGTGCCTCCCTTGTAAATAATGTTATATATATATATATATATATATATATATATATATATATATATATATATATATATATATATATATATATATATCTTGATTTATAATATATTGTTAATGTTTTTAGCTACCGTGTTTCACATCATCCCTTATATATCATGTGTGGGAATTAGATCAATCTCTGCTCGCTACATATTCGGGTGCTAGCGACGGGACCCGTCTTGCCCATCACACAAATTAGTGTCAGTATTTGGGATATATACTTTTTACACAAACTGGTAGAAGTAGGGACATCTTATACGCCACACATAAACTGGTGGCAGAAATGGGATTCATCTTGCTCGCCACATAAATTGGTGATAGCGCAAGATAAGAACCTCACGTCGTTAATTGATTATAAATATTTGTAGACCGCTCGCTACAAGTATTTTGGTTCTGTTCGATTAATAACAAATTGATAGGACCTAGTTTCTATTTTTTGCACAATTTAGGCATACTAGTGGCTCTTCGTTCTATTTTTTTCACTACGTGACATAGTGATATCTGGAGAAGTACCTCCTCCTTTTAGGTTAAAAGTGTAGAATGTTAACCTAATATTTATTTAAGTCGTGAACCGCTCGCGCGTACTTAAATAATCCTTGTCTATCCCGCCTCATATGGTAATGGTCGGGACAATTATCGCCACGTTAGTATTGTCTAAGTGTGTATTTAGTGATTGTGAACAACGTCAGGACTTAGAAGAACACGGCAATCGCAGTGAAGCTACTTCTCTCCTTTCAGCAAATGAAGGTAAGTCACTTTAAGGTTGCTAGACACTGTATCTCCTGTGTTTCCCTGCCCCCCTCCCCATTGCATTTTTCTCCCTGTTCATTGTAAAATCCACCCCCGTTATTCCCCCGCCCTCCCACCCTCGCTTTTTCCTCTATTCTCATTTTGTTAATTAGTGATATTCCTTTTCTACGTATCGTTTCGTTAATATCACTAAATAACTCTTCGTTAACATTCGGTAACGTAATATTTCACATCATTATTTTATGTGTGTTCCGATGTGTACGTTATTCGTTCCTTTTACTATACTACGAATATTCAACAATATTCTATTTTTCTCTTACGTATTATGAATTGTGCTTTAACGTTAACGTTATTCTCGTAAATATTCACATTATGGTGTGACGTGAACCTTTCATACGAAACCGATAAAATAACTATGTTTCGTTTACTTATTCTATCATTCTACGCTTTGATTTCTTTTCGTTATCTTGTGCGAAATTACGATTACATTTTTCTACTTACAAGTATGATTTGTTTTCTGTACGGTGATTTGTTTTTCGATACGTTAGTTAAGTATATAACGGTAAAAACATATCATAATGTTTATAGCAATAACTTCGAAATTTCTTATGTAGAATTTCTAATGTCTGTGTGATTTTCTTGAGTTTTCGTTTCTATGCGAAATTTAACATAACGAATTTCTTCGAACAAAGATATATTCGGTAATGACATGTTTCAAATTCGTCAATTGATCTCGTGTGATTATTTTTCTTGTGAATTTACATATTTTCCCTCTTGAATATGGTTTATACTATGAATTCGTATAAATGTAATTCCCTTTGCGTTAGCATTTATTGTATTTGCTCCTTCATTATGGGAAATTAATATAATTTCTTTTCTTTTTGCTTTAATATACATTAAATTACATGTATTTTGCATATGACCAGGTCATGACCTGACCTCATTTGACCCGTGACCCGTTCGTATGGTCAATCTGAACATAAGACTTTTGACAATGTGACCCTTCTGTCCCTTGTGGTCAACTTCATGTCCGTGTTAATTAGGATGATAGCTTCACATGTGACCTTTCGGTCACTTTTTGACCCCGTTCTGCATGTGACCTTATCCTATGTCATTATTGACCGTGTGAATTCGTAAGAAAATCGTTTGAGACAATTAAGATTTATATATGTCTTAACTATGATTTTCTCTACATTTTCATTTATTTTATTGTCTGCATATACGTTTGTATATTTCTTAATGCATGACTATATATCTGCATCTTCTGTAACATGACATACCTTGTCATTTGTGAAGCGTTCAATGGTCACACTCCTGACCTAAGTGTATGGTCACCTTGTAATTGGATTTAATTTCTATATTTCTCAACATTCGACAGTCTATGTTTTTGATAATTTTGTTCAATTTTTTACTTTGTGTACTAGTGATTGTTAATTCATTACAATCTCTATGGCTGTTATTTCATATCATAACATGTTTCATCACTTCATATTATGATTCATCATCACATTTGAATAGAAATGTTGACAGATGCAATGCCAGAATGTATGTACAAGATGGAACCGCTGAACAGGTTTTCGAGTAAAGACCTCGCACCCTCATATTATGGATCCACGTGTGCATCGGCTGCGCTGGTAGAGGTAAGGACAACCTTTATGTATAGACTTGTTCCTCAGCACACTTGCAGTTTAAGAATCAGCTGTTGATACTATAAATACGGGTGATACCCCTTTGGTATTTCTCTCTTGGTCTAGGATCGTCTGATTTGTCTTGAGGAAAGTTCTAAGTCACCTTGTTATTGCTCTTGATATCGGAATCAGGTTGCCATGATTGCATGTCCAGGAATGCCGGTTAATCTTGCATCTATGAGGTGTATTGTCTTTTCTAAGGATCAGAGCAAGAAGTCAGTTTTCGCATTTGCTTATCACTGTATGCAAGGTAAACGGGCATGGAATCAATAGATCAACAAATTGCAAAACCTTATTCATCTATAAATTTCTGTTGGAAATCATAAATGACTATGATATTTAATATTATAAACAACATACCTAATAGTAGGGTCAAGTATTCACAATGTACACAAGTGTTGCATATTATCTCTGCCAACAAGTACAAAAGATTGCTCTATTTTATGCTCCAGCAAAAAAAACAATAGCACCACATTATTGTTTGTAATACATCACAAGGTACACTAATACTTTACTCATGATTAACTAATTAACAGTGGGAGTATTGTATACATGCACTTGTTTTGTTAACTTATTTCTACACATAGAATGCTCCACAATGACATAGTCACTTAGGAGTCAATTAGTAGGCTAGCCTGACCACTTGTGTACCCCATTCCTTGAATTTAGCCCATTGAATTAGTAGGCCGACCCGACATCCCGTCTTTACCTCCATTATTGTTATTACTGTTATTAAAGTAAGGTAATTCTAAGTAAGACCTAAAGGAAAAAAAAAAGTCAAACCCCCTTTCATCATAATAGCACCAAACTTTCCTCTCTAGATGACCTGCACTGGGGTATTTCCTACTGAGGGCAAACCCTAGACCTCCTTCCCCTGGGATAATTTGTCACACAAAGTCTTCCCTACACTTGTTGCCATTAGGGCACTGTAAACTTTTAAATATGATATTATGATCAGTTAAATAATGCACAAGTTTTGATATTTCTACAGTAGTTACAATAAACGGGTCGTATCCATAGTTACACTTGGTAAGAGTACACTCGGTTCAGTTTGCAATGAGGATCGAAATTACATGTATATTCAAATATTATGTAGATATTTAGAATTATTAAAAATTAGACATATTATTGCAAAAGACATAATAAATGCTACAATTAATGCCAAAAGGATGTTAATGAAAGGACTCCAGATAGGATTTGATTCAGAGTAAGTAAGTGGCTTACAACTTGGGCCCTCTTTTTTGACATTCTATCCAAATGGACTCATTTGGAAAGAAAAGAAAAGAAAAACTGGCCAACTGTTCTCCCACTTTTTTTTTCTTTTCATTGTTAGTAGTGAGAGTGAGGAAGTAATGCTAGCACTGTTTGGCATGATTTTTTCAGCTACACCACCCTAAAACCAGTACCATTTCCCATCCCTTTGTACCTTTTCATCTTTGAAACCAATTGTACAATTGCCTCGTGGCACCTCTTTTGACAAGTGAATAAATGTAACACCTATGAAATAAGAGTTCTAACAATGTATGGTAAGAACACCACCTCCCCCGCTTCAAGTATGTTCAAACAAACGCTTCGATTCCACCATACATTGTATCCCCATGTCGCTATGAACCAGTCATTCATGCACCTTTTGGTATTGTTTGTTCCTCTATGTTATGTTAATAGATTCAGTAAGCATGAAATATATACATATATATTTATATATATATACATATATATTTATATATATATACATATATATTTATATATATATATATATATACATATATATATAATACATGTATATTATATATATATATATATATATATTTATATATTTACATATATATATATATATATATATACATATATATATAGATATATATATACATATATATATATATATATATATATATATATAATATATATATATATATATATATATATATATATATATATAATATATATATATATATATATATATATATATATATAATATATATATATATACATATATATATATGAATATATATATATATATATATATGAATATATATATATATATATATGAATATATATATATATATGAATATATATATATATATAAATATATATATATATATATATATATATATATATATATATATATATATATATATATATATAAATATATATATATATATATATATATATATATATATATAATATATATATATATATATAATATATATATATATATATATATATATATATATATATATAAAATATATATATATATATATATATATATATATATATATATATATATGTATTTTATATATATATATATATATATATATATATATATATATATATATATATATATATATATAAATATATATATATATATGTATGTATGTATGTAATATATATATATATATATATATATATATATATATATATATATATATATATATATATATATATATATATATATGTATGTATGTATGTATATATATATGCATATATATATATATATATATATATATATATATATATATATATGTATATATATATATATATATAATATATATATATATATATATATATATATTATTGTCACGTATTATCAACGGAGCATGTATTTGATTATCAATATGAGGACGACTGATACCACAGTGTAGAACTCACTCTCTAATTTATTGAAAGCGGTCAAAAACCTGTAAAACATATATGTCACAATGTATAGAATTGAAGCTTAAGAACAATACAATCACTGGTTCCATCCTGGCAGGTTACATTGTAATCCATACATCTATAAAGATTAATATATCACTTATACAATGTCAATTTAGTAATAGCGATTATACATACACTTAGCGGAACTATTGGACTCTCCCAATTACTACGTGTCGTCACGATGGTGTCTACGCCTTGACTGTCGTGTGTGTGTCTAGACTACAAGTGTGTCTATAGAACAAGGGTCTTGTTCTTTACTCGAATGGCTTTTACTTGTTTATAGTCACGGTCAGGCCACATGGCGGCCTCTCCTGGCCTATGTTATCGTTTCTGCGGAGTCAGCGCCGGCGTTTTCTTTCTGTTTCTTCCTTTCCTCCTCCTTCCTTTTCTTCTCTTACTACCGCTAGCGGTAACACTCCCCCCTTTTGGGCGATCGAAGCCCAACACTACGAAAGTGTAGACTAAATCGAAGGTACAACATTGAAACACAACACTAACAACGAATACAATGTCACATGGTATGGAAATAAGGTCAATGACCGTGGCAGTCCAAATATTTACACATAGCAATATATATCTTATAAATGTTTATAAACTTTAGTCATATGCATGCGATCTCATCTGTATTGCTGCTGGATAAGGGAAAAAACTCCACGTCCCCAATCATGAAGAGAGAGTACAACCCCGTGTATGCACAGAATTGAGAACTCCTCCCATGACATTGGGCCGTCAGGGGTGAAAAAAACCTTCCCAGTATTCAGCAATACAATCACTAAGTAAGTAAGGTAATGCAGTTCTATATTTCGTATGGCCAGACGAATCTTAAGGATGGGTCTGTGGTATAATGCGTGAAACACAGATATGCTACTCATGTGAAGGATATGTCTGTATTTTTACAAATTTTCTAATTAGTCCAATTCCTTAAGTGGCACAACTCCACGATCGGGCGTGGCAAGACCCCAGACGTGGTGCGAACCTGGACTACTTGACAAGCCCATCTGCACCCGGGATGGCCTCAGTGGCCCTCCCCACTCCATTGGTATTATCTGGGATCTAATAGCAGGACCAATTCCAGCAGCAGTATTTCTGGAATGTTCAATCTTGCACCTGTGCATCATAAGATGAACAATTACTTTCAGTAATTGTTCATATATCCACGGCCGACATAGCATAGCGCTCCTAGGCATCCGTTTCAGGGTAACTTCGTCTTCAATAAACAAGTTTGTAGCTGGTCGTCATCGACCTGTTGTAAACCAATGGTGGACGAAAGAATTTTGCCGTACCGAACATATCTGTCCTTCCCGAAACATTACCGATGTCTGACGTTGCAGGTGGGTTGAGATTCCACAAAACATTTCTTCAGCACTCTATCTATTTTATTCTGCAAGCCACGAAGCAGTATCTCCGTAATTTCTTGTAGGGGTATGTTCTCTACCTGAATAAGAACACATGTTTATTCTGTACTATTAATTTTGTCGCGTGTTAAGTCCTTTTGGCAGAATGATAAGGATGGGCGCCTGTATTTTTTATCAAGGTGGATCCTTCTTCCTCCGTCTCGCAATAACCCATCTGTATTAAGTTTAGGTTCAAGCCTGTAGAGCTTGCTACCTTTTACTAATTTCCCTTTTAGTAATGCATAGAGTTCATCATTAAGCTGCCTTATCTCTTAAAATTGTGATCATCCTTTTGTAATCCATCTAACAATTTCATAAACTAAACCGGCACACGCTGCAGCTCATACTGTGAAGAGTAGTGTCTAAGCAATTGTCACCTGGAATTTGCTCGTGTAGTTGTGCTCGATATGCCTTGTTGGGACAGGCTGCTGCTATGTTCCATGGTACTTGAAAGCTTTCTAGTACTGCCAGTTCACCCATCCATCCCTTCCAATTTTTCCTATTTTCTGGAGTTAAGCCTTCTTCATCTGGACACTCCTCTCACAAGCCGGTATATATCATAGACTCGCAGGACATTCACTTTGTTAGCCTGAAGCCACCATACTTCAGTGTGCTCTCCAAAGCGATTAGCATGGCGAATAGCTTGTGCTTCTGTGTTCTTTAATTCAACAGCATAATGACTGGCATGTACTTCTGAGTTCTTTAAATCAATGGCATGGCGACAGATTGTGCTTCTGTGTTCTTTAATTCAACTCCGACAGGAGCAAGTCATCAACATTAAAATTTCTTTTGGCAATAGCTGACAGGAGTAAGTCATCAACATTAAGTTTTCTTTGGTGAAAGGAGTGTTCTTCAAGTCAACAGCATGATGAATAGCATGTGCTTCTGCATTCTTCAAATCAACAGCATGGTGAATAGCTTGTGCTTCAGGGTACTCTGACAGGAGCAAGTCATCAAATCAATTTTCTTTTGGCGATAGCCGAAGATTGGCCCCAACTTCATCAGGGATTTTGTGCATTCCAAGGGAAGCACAGGCAGTGCTCCAGATCCCTCCAAAGGGATGTACTGTCATTTGATAGGTTGCTGGACGTGTACCGAGATACATCCTGATTCCTAGCTGCCACTTGGCGGAAACATGGCATCATTGCGGTGGCCCTACCGATAGGTCCCTTCCTAAAGTGTAAAGATACCAAACAGATTGTTCATCATAGCTGGGACTTATTTGACTTTCTGATTTAACGCTACTCCATCAATTGTGGCCTCACAAACTAAGGCTACTCTTAAATTTCCCTCCCAATTCAAGTTAAAATCGAAACAGGATGATATGGCACATGTCAATAGTTCTACATATGTCTTGTTGCGTCCAGAACTGCCTCCGCGAGGCCCTTGTTAAGGGATCATGTGGTCTCTTTCAAAGCATACTCATAGTTGTGTATCACCTTCCAGACGAGTCTTGAGCGCAATGTTGGTCTTGCTTGATTTATGAGGCAAATTTATTTAATGGACTATGCCTTCTAATTTCACTTTATAGACCCCCGAGGTCCATTGAATATCCCTTGGGTTTTCTTGCCCTTATTCTTGAGATGTTAAGGCAAACATGATCTTTTTCTTATTTAAGTTATCTACCTTATTTTGCAAGAACTCCCTGAGATGTAGTATAGCTTCCTTTTCTCCTCAAGTTAGTTTGAAAATGTTCCATCATCCAACCTGGTATCATCAAACTTTGTAGCCTATCGAAGTTGCAGGTGAAGGCTGTAATTGATTCCATAAGTCAAACAGCTCTGTAAGGCCTCCCAAGTCGTGTCCACCCACAGTAAGCCAGGCTAGAACTCTGTTGCAATGATTTATTTCTTCCTTTCTTGGACAGCAGGCCCTTCTCAGTATCTTCATCAGTTGTGGCTCCTTTGATGTCATGTACAGTACTATCCTCACTACATCTGCTCCCAGATTTACCAGCACACTTCGAAGGCTTACTTGAACTTATAACAATGCTCTGGTTGACAGTGTATCTGTCAACAGGTCTCCTATTTCTATCTGGGTCAATCGGTCCAACAGTTACGGAACCCTTGTAATATGCTACGTAACAGTTGAATGTCCAGGCTACCTTTAGCCTAATTACCCAGATTGTGTGCGATGCATACTTGTGCTCGCCTCCCTCCTTTCTGCATCCGTCGATCTAGGAGTGCCAACCCCTTCTCCGACTACTGTATACTCCATATCAATAAGTTCCTTGGCTGCCATATTTATTTCTATCACTGGACTGTCTTGCGAGATCGTGAACCTCCTCTCCGACTACTGTAATTTCTCCCAAAGTTTTGTGTTCCTGGGCGTCAGTAAGTTCAGCCCTCTCCCTCACCATGCTGTCTTGCAGAGTGTGAAGCCTTTCTCTCCCACTATCCGATTTTTCGTTAGTAAATTCATTTCTATTGACTTAATGTGAGCCCCAGTACTTCTATGGCTTCTTCCTTTAATTGACGTGATCCGCCGTATTGTCTTTGCTTCTTATTTTATTTATTGTGAGCACCCAGTGTTCGTTCAGATTATATTCACCTTCCAAAAAGCACCCAGTGTTCATTTAGCTTCTATTCCATTTCTTGTGAGCACCCAGTGTTCGTTCAGATTATATTCTATTTCTTGTAGGCACCCAGTGTTCATTCAGATTATATTCTATTTTTTGTATACCCAGTGTTCATTCAGATTATATTCTATTTCTTGTGAGCACCCAGTGTTCGTTCAGATTATATTCTATTTCTTGTAGGCACCCAGTGTTCATTCAGCTTCCATTCCATTTCTTGTGAGCACCCAGTGTTCAATCAGATTATATTCTATTTCTTGTGAGCACCCAGTGTTCGTTCAGATTATATTCTATTTCTTGTAGGCACCTGTGTGTTCATTCAGCTTCCATTCCATTTCTTGTGAGCACCCAGTGTTCATTCAGATTATATTCTATTTCTTGTAGGCACCCAGTGTTCATTCAGCTTCCATTCCATTTCTTGTGAGCACCCAGTGTTCATTCATGTCCAGATTATATTCTATTTCTTGTGAGCACCCAGTGTTCGTTCAGATTATATTCTATTTCTTGTAGGCACCCAGTGTTCATTCAGCTTCCATTCCATTTCTTGTGAGCACCCAGTGTTCAATCAGATTATATTCTATTTCTTGTGAGCACCCAGTGTTCGTTCAGATTATATTCTATTTCTTGTAGGCACCCAGTGTTCATTCAGCTTCCATTCCATTTCTTGTGAGCACCCAGTGTTCGTTCAGATTATATTCTATTTCTTGTGAGCACCCAGTGTTCATTCAGCTTCCATTCCATTTCTTGTGAGCACCCAGTGTCCGTTCAGATTATATTCTAATTCTTGTGAGCACCCAGTGTTCATTCAGCTTCTATTTCATTTCTTGTGAGCACCCAGTGTTCATTCAGATTATATTCTATTTCTTGTGGGCACCCAGTGTTCGTCTAGATTATATTCTATTTCTTGTAGGCACCCAGTGTTCATTCAGCTTCCATTCCATTTCCTGTGAGCACCCAGTGTCTGCTCAGATTATATTCTAATTCTTGTGAGCACCCAGTGTCCGTTCAGATTATATTCTAATTCTTGTGAGCACCCAGTGTTCATTCAGCTTCTATTTCATTTCTTGTGAGCACCCAGTTTTATCTTATTTCATTTATCACATCACTGATTTACCAAATTATTTATTCATTTTATTTATTCATTCAGCTTCTCATTTTTCTTGTGAGCACCCAGTGCTTGCTTAGCTTCCTTGTTTATTTCTTGTGAGCGAATTTGTGTCAGCCAGCTTCTTTTACATTTCTTAGAGTTCCATTTTTTATTTCATTTCATTTATCACATCACTTATTTACTAAATAATTTATTCATTGTATTTATTCCCTGCTCAGCTTCTCTTCTTCTATAACCTTGAGCACCCAGTGCTCGGGCCCGAAATATTTTATTTGATGTGAGCACCCAATTATTATTTTATTTCATTTATCACTTATCACATCACTGATCAACTAGATTATTTGTTTATTTTTTCTATCGCATTACCGATCAACTCGATTATTTATTTATTTTAACCTTTCTATCGCATCACCGATCAATTAGATTATTTATTTAATTTACCTTTTCTATCGAGATCACCGATCAACTAGATTATTTAGTTATTTTACCTTTTCTATCGCATCACCGATCAATTAGAGTATTTATTTAATTTACCTTTTCTATCGAGATCACCGATCAACTAGATTATTTAGTTATTTTACCTTTTCTATTGCATCACCGATCAACTCGATTATTTATTTATTTTACCTTTTCTATCGCATCACCGATCAATTAGAGTATTTATGTATTTTACCTTTTCATCGATCAATCGATCAACTAGATTATTTATTTAATTTACCTTTCTAATCGATCACCGATCAACTCGATTATTTAGTTATTTTACCTTTTCTATCGCATCACCGATCAATTAGAGTATTTATTTAATTTACCTTTTCTATTGCATCACCGATCAACTCGATTATTTATTTATTTTACCTTTCTATCGCATCACTGATCAACTAGATTATTTATTTATTTTACCTTTTCTATTGCATCACCGATCAACTAGATTATTTAGTTATTTTACCTTTTCTATCGCATCACCGATCAATTAGAGTATTTATTTAATTTACCTTTTCTATCGCATCACCGATCAACTAGATTATTTATCTATTTTAACCTTTCTATCGCATCACCGATCAATTAGAGTATTTATTTATTTTAACTTTTCTATCGCATCACCGATCAACTAGATTATTTATTTAATTTACCTTTTCTATCGCATCACCGATCAACTCGATTATTTATCTATTTTAACCTTTCTATCGCATCACCGATCAACTCGATTATTTATCTATTTTAACCTTTCTATCGCATCACCGATCAATTAGAGTATTTATTTATTTTAACTTTTCTATCGCATCACCGATCAACTCGATTATTTATCTATTTTAACCTTTCTATCGCATCACCGATCAACTCGATTATTTATCTATTTTAACCTTTCTATCGCATCACCGTTCAACTCGATTATTTATTTATTTTAACCTTTTTTATCGCCTCACCGATCACTTTATCACATCACTGATCACCTAGATTATAATTCGAATTTAATCTATATAAGCACCCAGTGCTCTTTCACGTTTTGTTTCATCTTATATCAGCACCCAGTGCTCTTTCACGTTTTGTTTCAATTTATATCAGCACCTAGTGCTCTTTCACGTTTTGTTTCAATTTATATCAGCACCCAGTGCTCCTCCACGTTTTGTTTCAATTTATATCAGCACCTAGTGCTCTTTCATGTTTTGTTTCAATTTATATCAGCACCTAGTGCTCTTTCACGTTTTGTTTCAATTTATATCAGCACCTAGTGCTCCTCCACGTTTTGTTTCAATTTATATCAGCACCCAGTGCTCCTCCACGTTTTGTTTCAATTTATATCAGCAATCAGGTGCCTTTCACGTTTTGTTTCACTTATATCAGCACCAGTGCTCTTCACGTTTTGTTTCAATTTATATCAGCACCTAGTGCTCTTT
>BOPN01000432.1:142500-165000 GCA_017312705.2 Penaeus japonicus | reverse complement strand
ATTTAATTCAGTTTGAAATGTGGAAACATGTTCTTCCTGTTTTCCTGTGAAATATTTTACCAAAATTTTACTTCAAATTGAATGGAAGAGCGATTGTTTCCAAGTGTAGTCATGGAGGAGTTCTTTTCCAGTCTATGATAGTACTAGTTATTATTGGGCTATTTGTGTAGACAGCAGAAGGAAAGTTAATGAGTTGTGTGGAAATCAGAAACCAATCAGGGCAATGCTGTTGGTCTGATAAAAAAAATGTTTAGATATTTTTGTCCATTAAATTACTGTCATTTAAGTATTACATCGTGGTATTTAGCAAAGCTTAACTATACCAAGTCTCAATATAGAGGAAGGCGGGGCTTATATATAATGTCACGATGTCTCCCTGTAGTGAACTTGTACATTGATGAAACCCCAGAGCTTTAGGTAACCTATCACATGATTTTTCTTAACCTCTGATGACAGCTAATCCTCAGCCCATCCATGCCCCACAAGTGGATGGGGGATTATGTAGTTTCACAAGGGGCAACTTTTTTCTATATTGTTTTCCCCTGTATATGTATGAAAAATGGGTAAAAATTGAAGGACATGAATTTTAAAACACACCTGATGTAATGAACTTATGCCCATCATAATTGATACAGTAGTATGTCATATATTTATCATGTATGTATGTGTATATAGGATACATCTAAATTAAGAAGCATTTGTATGAAGTAAGATGAGGAGGCCCTAAGAAAAGAGAGAAATGGATAGGATGGTGATTGTAGTAATCTCAATGGGATTAGAGGTTAGGGGAAACAGGATCAGATGGAAGCAGTGGCCACTCCAGACACAAGTGAAGGCCCAGTGAGGGAGGAGGAAATTGTAGGATGGGGATTCTCTCTAGGGCCTTAAAGCTGGGAGAAAGAGGCCAAATAGTACCAAATAGATTAGTTCACTTTCACTACATCCATTTTAACTAGAAAACAGCCCACCAATTTATGAAGCTAATATTCTATCAAGGGGACTTGACATTAACCCACTCACGACGGGGGCATTCTAGCCTTGAATGTCACAATGCCGGGGCTTTCGAACGCTTAGGCCTAAATCAATTAAATGGCTGGCACAATACTGTGCCGCCCGGCCACTGGGCTTTTGAATGAGCGGTACAGTACTGTACCACCCGTCCAGAGAGGGTTAACCTGTTGCCAATGAGGGCAGTTTTGTCTCCAATTGGTCTCAATGCTCTGGCTGTGGCTAACTGCTACATGCCCAATCACCCTGTGTGCCCGCCATACGGAAACCCATGACAATGTATTTTGTCCCCGGCAGCACATGCTACTACCACTTAACGTGATATCTTGTCACATGGTGTTAACCCTATGATGACGGTGTGTCACACCCTTGTGACACAGCTTAATTCCCGATCCTGGGGGGTCATGCCAGTGTGACGTTTCCTATGCAATATTGCACTGGCCCGGCGTAGGGGTTTTCGCGTAGCGCGTGCCCCGTCGAGAAGTCCCCTATGCCGGGCGATTGCAAAATTGCATTGTAATCGTCACAATCGCATGACGCCCCGGCATCGGGAGTTTGGCTGTGTCACACAAGTGTGACGCACCGTCGTCATAGGGTTAATGGGTTAAGATAGGACATCTACACAGAATGGACACCTTAAGTCCAAATGTTTGTGTATGCTTGGCTTTTAATGTTTTTTCTTTCTGTTTTTTCTTTTTCCAGGCCACTTGTATGGTCTTTTGAAAAAAAAAAATAATAATAATAATAATGCTTGTACTTTATTCAAATAATGATTGGATTTTGTAGTCACAACACTGATAATGCTATCAGTGTTGCTGGTATTTTAGACTGGGAGGTGATAACTCCCTGAGGCTTTCTTTTATATATAAAAAAAAAAAAAAAAAAAAAAATATATATATATATATATATATATATATATATATATATATATATATATATATATATATATACATATATACATATATACGTACATACATATATATATCTTGGGTCAGTGCCCATCAAGACTTTCTTTCCTGCTGGTACCAGAAGAGTGGTGCCATCTTTGTTTGTGACATGTTTTGGTGAATAGGGTAATTACTAGGAATTATATTAATGGTTACCATAATGACTATGATGATAATTACCATCACCAAATAAAAATATGCTATGTACCACTCACCAAGCATTGTTTACACTCATCATTAGAATCAAAAGTCAACTGTCATGTATGTCTTTAAAACTGTCTGCAACAGATTGATAGATATACTAATGTTTTTTGCTTATTGAAATTAATATGATCTATATTACACTGAAGATTATTACAGAATTGAGATTCAGGATACTGTATATTGATATTTATCTTAGCACATGGTTCACATTATTGGTTAGTAGCTGCAAGTAAATGTTCATCATAGTGAAACATTGGAAGGAGAATGTAAGTTTCTTTTTCCCCTTTTAATTTCAGACTGGAACTGTACACGATTTAGTAATATCAGCCAATCCCAGCAGACCCCCATACTTCTTGATTTTATTACGAAGGCTTTTAAAGGACGCCGGTTATCCTGTTTTCTCTGTTGACCATCTGCATTCTTCTGTTCAACATGTGAGTGTTGCCTCTCTTTAGCCTTTTTACATTTATATATATGTATTTATATTTATATTTATATTTATATTTATATGCACACATGTTTTTTTTTTTACTATATTTATATATATATATATATATATATATATATATATATATATATATATATATATAGACACACACACACACACACACACACACACACACACACACACACACACACACACACACACACACACACACACACACACACACACACACACACACACACACACACACACACACACACACACACACACACACACACACACACACACACACACACACACACACACACACACACACACACACACACACACACACACACACACACACACACACACACACACATTTTTTTTTTTTTTTTTTACTATATTTATGTATCTATTTACATATTTATGTTTTTTATTAGACTCCTTTTCTAATGTTTATAAACGTATGATAATAATGAATTCTAATTATGAAGATTGAACATTGGAAGAATATAAAACTTGTAGATAAATCCTCTCATGGTATGAGAAGACCTAGCACTAATATTTTAAATTCTATTTTTTTCTTCTTCTTTCTTTCTTTCTTTCTTTTTCATTCTCTCTCCCCTCTTCAACAGGTTGACGAATCTTTACGAAGATGCTTTTCTGATAAGCCACTAGGAGACCGCAACAAACACAACTTGGCTTTTACCGTTCACTGGAAAGATGTTGAATCACCGAATTTGATGGTCTGTAGACTGAAGTGCTTGTGTTCGATGTTTTCATTTAGAACTTTGTGAAAGAGATTGTTAGTAATAGCAATTCATTCCTTTGTGTTTTACTTTGTAGTTGTTATAGTTGTATTTATTTTAACTCATTCACGCCGGGGTTTTTGAACGCATAAGCCTAACGCCTCAGGATTCTCGGGTGCACTAGCTGCGAGCCTTGGCTGTCCGCTTGCTCACTCTGAGCTCTGGCCTTAACCAAATATCTTGTCGCCGGCGTCTGAACTAAAAACCACGACACATGTCGGCATGTCATCTGGCGCGAATGGGTTAATAATAGTTGTTGATGTATTTTTGATATATGGCAAACTTTTCGGTGTATAGGACATACTTTCTTCAGATAAAAGATATCTCTAAATCTGAAATTTCAACATCATCAGGTGAATCCCTTACGGCAAACTGTAATATCTGGAGAAGCCAACATTGCACGCTATGTATCCCGGCTCTTCCCCCTAAGTTCCTCCTACAACTATGAAGCAACAGGAACCTTCTCCTCTATTGCGGAGACAGACAACCTTCTAGATCAGTTGGCAGCTCAGGCAGCTAGCAAAAATAACAAAGAACGGCAAGGTGCACTCAGACAATTGAATGGAAGGTATATAAATCTAATTTTTTCTTTATTAGTAACTTACAAATTTTAAAAGATTTTCCTTTATAAACTTGCTGTAGTGTGAAACTTGCATTATTATTCTTCAAACACATGTGATTAGATTATAGTTTTTTATAGTCTTAATAATTTTACTAGTTTTTAACCCGTTAACACTGGGTGACAAAATATCACGAAATATGATGGAAATGCCTATTGCCAGGAACGTGATATTTTGTCAGGGCTCTTCATAGGCTGGCGTACTGGGTGATCAAGCACATAGTGGCCAATTTGGGCAAATAGCCCAAGGCGTTGGACCTACATACGTGAAATACCCCGGCGTTTAGACTGATTGGAGCCAAAACCGCCCTTTCGTTATCGGGTTAAGACCAAAATGACTACAAACTCCTAATCCATGTTTAATCCTCAGGCTAGGAAAGAGTTCTTGGTTGGTCAGCAATGAATGTGGTATTGCTGAT
The DNA here is from genome assembly GCA_017312705.2 of Penaeus japonicus. Taxonomy (NCBI): domain Eukaryota; kingdom Metazoa; phylum Arthropoda; class Malacostraca; order Decapoda; family Penaeidae; genus Penaeus; species Penaeus japonicus. The sequence continues at coordinate 160,567 of BOPN01000432.1, read as the reverse complement.
GTGCTGTTGTGGTCAGTGCTAAAGCAAGGAGGCCTAAATGTTGGAGCTCCTGCAAATGTTGATAAGTGGTACAAAAAAGTTGATGCCATGGCCAACTTAGGTAAGTAAGGGTTTTTGTCTGTCTGATTTATGATTTTTATTGGTTTAAACTATTTTTAACGACATTAACAATGGCCATTTCCTGGAGATGAAGAGAGCTAACTTTCTAAACAGTTGGAGTGGTAACTTCAGGCTTTTTTAATTGTGTAATAATGTGAAGTATTTTTGGTAACAGATTTTGAAATTAGTTCAGTAATATGCTTGTTTCCTTTCTTCACATTTTACTGCATGATTTTTTTTCTCCTTATTTTCTCCTTGTCATTTTCCTCTTTATTGCTCTCCCTTTGTTCTGATGATTTTAATGTTATTTATAGATCAAAGTCACTTGAAAAAGGTAAGAGAGAAACTTACAAATTTTTGGAAACTATGCAATGAAATTTGTTTCTCCTTTGTTTAAACTCCTTGCTACGTAGTCAGCTCATTTCGATCCTTCTAATAACCATTAAATAGGAAGGTTTTAAATGTTTCCTAATGATTGATCTTCTCTATATTGCAACATAGGCTGATCAGCTTAATTTAATACAGATGTGTATTAAATCAGAATTAGCTAAGGGAATTACAAGCTACACAGATTTAGAAACATACCAATGTAGGAAGCCTACTACATATGTTTATATTGGATAATACTGGCCATTTAACCATTCATGCTTACATTTGAGTAATGCTGCTCCGGCCAGATAGATAACAAGCGCACACAGTGATTAAGTGCGAGACCTCTCCCTGCGCACAGCAGTGATGTGCCTCTATGAGTGCTTTTGACATGATGGGAAGTCATCCGGTAGGAATGAAACTTTTCCATGAAGTGATATCACAGCACCCAGCACCAATGGTTTAAGTGTTTGATGAAGAATATGGGGGAAAAAATGATGCAGTATATACGTCATGCACAAACAAATTCAGCATATACAAACAATGAAAGATTTTTGGATGAAGTGGGGGGGGGGGGGGAAAAATCCAGTGAGAAGGAAAAAAGAAACCAATAAAATTATACCTATATGTAAAAGTTGTCATCTTTAAGATATGTTCTGCTTATTATCTGGTGTATATATAATAACCATGAGTACAACTTGAATATCTCCTCATTTCCCAAAGTTGTTCTTATTGTTGTTATAAATTATTATTACTTTTGCTATCATTATATTTCACCTCCGTCTATGCACTCTTGAGGCAAGAAGTGCTTAGCATGTGATAAACATTCTGATTGTATGTCTGTGAAGACCATTTACCATATCCATAATCAGAGAAAAGACAATTACTTGAACTTTTATAAAAAGTGTTTATGGTTGAAAAATAAAATCCCATTATTCAAGGAAGAGTATAGATGTTTTTGGATGAACAAGAATCATACTAAATCTGAAATGAAATGGCATCATCAGGAAGGGACACGTCAAACCACCACAGTGCAGCCATCTTTGTTTTTGAGTATATAAAACTCAAATGTAAATTAAGCTGAAATCTTTCACTTTCAATAGTTACAGCAGGAAAATGAGGAGCTATGAGTGCTATAAGAATACAAGTAGTATGCTTTTGTCAGAGTTGAATATAACCAAGTCTCTGAGTGCTACAATGCTTTTTTCAGAAGTAAATCTGTTGAACTCTCAGAATGCTACACAGAGCAAATCATCGTCACAAGCCACTACCCCAATTCAGAAGAAATCAGATAGCAAAGACAGCCTATCCTCTTGCAAGGCTCAGTTTGTTGATAGAAATGGGCTAGAAAAGTATCTGAAAAGTCTAAGCATACCGTATCAGGTACAAGATCACGAAGAAGTCTTTACAGTGGATGCCCTCATGAAGAATGTGAGAGGAATGCCTGGCCTACATATGAAAAATCTCTTTCTGAAAGACAAGAAGAAAAATCTATATTTGGTTTCAGCTCGCCATAATGCTGAGGTTGGTCATTATTTTTAATGGTTTATTCTATCTGTTTTCTAAGTATGGAGTTTGCCATTGGTTTCAGCAGTTTTTTTTTTTTTTATGTGTGGGCTTTTGTGTCTGTCAAATATAAAATAATGAAAATACACGTTTTATTTCTATATATATATATATTTTTTTTCCATTATGTCTTCAAAATTAGGCTACATTTGAGATTAAATGTATGTGGTTATTATTTTGCACCAAGTCTCACAAAAAAATAATAAAAATAAATAAATAAATAACCCATTCACGTTGGTTGAGATCCCATCACATGATCAGGAAATATCCCCAGTTCCAATTGACATCCTTAAACGTCAAGTATTTTCTCACCAAGTTCCAGGCGGGGTAGTTGTGACGTAATGGAACGTCAGCAGTAGAACACTAGATTATTCTTAAATATAATTTAATTTCTCAGTCTCTGTTACATTAGTTTAGGTGTTTGAGTGTCGTAAAATGTGATATAACATAAAAGAAATTATATCACAGGAAACTACGTAATATTGATGATGTCATGGTAATTTCTGCTTCCGATTGGTTGAATAAAAAGATCTGAGTCGAATACTATTGTAAAATCAAATGTGACTGGCCAAGAAAAAAAACTCCAGTGTCGTATTATTTCTAAATTGTCGATTACCTGTCATGTACCGTCATGTCACGACACATCGTCACATCACAACTACATGTACATACTTGTATGTACATGTATGATTGTTTTTCCTTTCATCTTTGAATCCCCACTAAAAGAATCTTTCCAATTTCCATTGATATTAGCACATACAAGTGAAGAATATGGGCAAATTTTAATAAAATAACAGTAGAAAAAAAACAACTAAAATACCTCCTCTGAGCATGCCAATATTTACACATGCCTTTACATTTTAGATGCAATCGTGCAAACTATAAGAATAGAGGTTTAGCGTGGTCTCACACAGCAGGAAGACACCCTGGCATGAGGTGTTGCACGCTTGTTATATTCTTGGCAGAAGCGGGAATTGGCGAATATACACCCCGTCATGATGAATGGGTTAAAAAACCATTGTAACTGTAGTCACTTTTGTATGTCATTTATATTTTGATAGTGTCTAGAGTTTCCTTTGATATTATACAGCCAGTATTGTACATTTTGACACATTTATTATATGAGATGTATTTCATTCATAACATGTCGTGTTATGAACTATAGCTGTTAGTAATTTGTGTTCATAGCCTTAATTCAGGGATGGGGGAAAGATTGCTGTTTTAAATTACCTACAGGCACTATCCTTCAGCATTTTGATTGTATTTTGATGAGAATATCAAAGTCAGACTGGATTGTCCTGTAGAACTGTCTAGTGCATGGTCACATTATTCACTCATTAACCCATTTAGTACGGGTGTCATGACATACAAGTCGGCACCGATTAGGCCTAAAAGACGGGAGTCAATGCGTACAAGACGCGACATCGGGATCTGCTCACAGTTGAAGCGCGCACACAGTCATAGAGTATTATGGTTGTAACGGCGCTAGCTGTAGAGCTATAGCGTTCAAAAGTCAGCCTAAACCCTCATTTTATGATGGATTTATGGAAAATTAATGTTTGAGCTAGTCTGCGCTACCCGGAGGGCTGAGAAAACCCTTCCCCCGTCCCTCTAATTATTGGCCGGTGTCGCTAGTGTCGTTGACCGCCCGCCCTGACGACCAGTTCGGACGTTAGGCGCCCCGTCCGCAATGGGTTAATTAGTTCTTGCTGCCCATTTTCTGAACCCATTAGCAGCGGATGGCATGATTTGCTGCAAAGGCAGAGTCGGTCATAGATGCAGATGGCACCGTGCCAGACAATGTAAACCAGCCATCCTACTGCACAAATATTTATTTAATACCGCGACCAATGGGTTAATCTCGAGTAAATGAATGAAAGTAGACAAACCACAAAACATAAAAAGGAGGAAAGAAGAGAAATCTCATTATGTGTTGCTCCTGCCTCATCCTACCCAAAAAATACCAAGAAGAATTAGTCAGATTGCAAGGAAAAGGAACTAAAATGAAGCTTGGTGCTGATAAGTAGATAAAGTCAAGAAGGGCCAAGTTACAATTTACATTGGTGGCATGAAATTTCTAGAGAAGAGGTATATGTAGTGATTTGCATTTACTTGTTGGACAAGGTACTTTGTATATATTCTTGTATTTGTATGCAACAAAGAAAAGATCAATTCCAAATATCTTTTTGAAGGTGATGAGCAGTATCTGAGAAGGAAAAAAAAAAAAAAATGCAAGGAAAACTTGGAAAATTATGGTGGGGAATGATAATAAAAATTTGGAATTTTATTTATTCCTATGCAATATTGCATTGGGAACGTCATACATGTATGACGCCCCGGCATCGGGCATTTAGCTGTGTCAAACGGGTGTAACGCACCGTCGCCATAGGGTTAAGCCATTGAAAAAAGAAGTGGCATTTTATATTTAACAATTCCTTTTTGCAGTATTTAATTTAAGTGAACATGTCTCTTTAATATAAACATTGTTTTGTGAACGAGTCCTGAATTTTTTTTAAATAGAGAAAGCAGCATTCAAATTTCTAAAATCATAGAACAAATTATTCTCTGCCACTTCCATTGACTTAACCCATCCACGACGGGGGAATTCTAGCCTTGAATGTCCAAATGCTGGGGCGTTCGAATTATTAGGCCTAAATCAATTGAATGGCTGGCACAATACTGTGCCGCCCGGCCACTGGGCTTTTGAATGCGCGGTACAGTACTGTACCACCCGTCCTGTGTGGGTTAATATTTGATTTGGCAATTTTTAAAAGTCAATATTTATAGTTATTATTCTAATAAATTTGTTCTTTTTTCATTTCAGGTAAAGCTCAATGAAATTGGGAAACAGCTAGGCATTAAGGATTTAAGATTTGGTGATGAAAGCATTTTGTACAACACCCTTGGAGTAAAGCAGGGTTGTGTCACCGCCTTTGCACTCCTAAATGACCGCAGTCACCAGGTCAAGTTCTTGCTGGATTCGGAAGCATTTAATGACTGTCATCCTTTTGTCAACTTCCACCCCATGTCAAATGCTGCGACCTTAGGAGTGGCACCGAAAGACCTCAAGAAATTCTTGAATGCTACTGGACATGAACCAACATTGATAACACTTAATTAAATCCGCCTACCTTTTAATGAAGCTATGAAAATTTGCATAAGGTGTGTGTAATAGGTTAATTGGGAAAACCAGCTTTAAGCAATAACAATAAGTAGGTGCATAGAAGTTACAATGTTCAATAAAGAAATATATTTATATATTTTATTGTATTTATTTGTACCATGGTTGTATAGTGAAAATGACATGTCAGAGGTCTGCAATTTTTAACATATTTAAATATTTAACTTTTTAAATTTCACACTAATTTTGACCCCATTTCTAGTGTGAGGGTGAAGAGATTTGTGCATGTGCTCAAGTGAATCGATAAAATTCCATGCAATATAATGTTAAAAATCAAAATTGACTGGGGTTTTATTATACTTTAAATGTTTCATTTCTTTTATTCTTCATGCCATGAATTGATGATATTTGGCTTCCATTGAATAATAAATTGTTATCTATATTGACCATATTTTCTTAATACCCAACCAATATGAGTAGGAAAATTCAAAAGGAAAAAAAGAAAATGTACACAATTTGCAATATAATTTATTTTGTTGTTGAGCAATAACAACAAAAACAAATATTTAAATAAAATCTGCACTCGATGAAAAGTTTCCTTGTCACAACAGAGAGAGAACACCTGAATGAAAGACCATAGCAACCTTCTCATCCAAATTCAGTAAAACATTATCCATTAACATGGGCTCCATTTATACAAGAAGAATGGCAGTCACATTCTTAAAGTCAAGAGTAAACCATTCAACTTGTTTCTATATTTCATGCCCTGCAAGATACATGTAACTGACTGGCAGATATAACTTAAAAACCTCCCCACTGTAAAAATTACAGTGGCACTGCCACCACCACAGCTGCATATCAAAGCCAAGTTACAAGTTTTGCAACACATGAATCTTCAACAAAATGTTTGTTATGGCAAGCATTATTAATTATATTACATGCAAGAGCAAAAAAAAAAAAAAAAAAAACTTTGTTGCCAAATCTTTACAAAAATAGTCCCCATGCTAATTTATATATATAAATTAATAGTTTTTTTTTATTCACATAAAAAAATCCTTTATATACATATGAGTATATTTCCTGATGCTGAATAACAATTGGATATTTACTCAAGATCAGAGCATTTAACAAGTAGCTTTGGTGAAAATGCACTGAGCAATGTATTAAACATGCTGTATGTCTTCTGGTAGTTTTAAACATTATCCAGTGTTTTACAATACTTAAAGAATGGCCATTTATGTAGCTTTTACTTGTAATATTAGTCAACTTGTCATTGATGAACATAGCTAGTTTATATATGAACAGGAGATTAAACATTGTAAAGGTAAGGCCTACTATTGGCATCTGTTTGCTTTTTTTCTTTTTCTTTTTTTCTTTTTTTTTTTTTTGCCTGTGCATTTTGAATCATTAGACAAAAGCTGAGAACCAAATGAAAAGAGAATTACATGAGACAATAACTGTACAACCCTAGTTTTGTTTCAAACTAAACTGATGTGTATGTGTATGTGTATGTGTATGTGTATGTATATGTATATGTATATGTATATGTATATGTATATGTATATGTATATGTATATGTATATGTATATGTATATGTATATGTATATGTATATGTATATGTATATGTATATGTATATGTATATGTATATGTATATGTATATGTATATGTATATGTATATGTATATGTATATGTATATGTATATGTATATGTATATGTATATGTATATGTATATGTATATGTAATGTATATGTATATGTATATGTGTGTGTGTGTGTGTGTGTGAATAAACTTAATGAAATGGTAAAACTTGTGACTAAGTAAAACTGCCCAGCCAAATAATATCAAAAGAAACTTTGGTGATTTCACAAACTCTATGAAAGAATAAAGGTAATTTTCTGCTTGACAAACTCCATGAAAGAATAAAAGTAATTTTTTGCTTGACAAACTCTATGAAAGAATAAAAGTAATTATTTGCAATGGCTTTTCTTACAGTTTTGGGTTAACACTGCATATATAGGAAGGTTATTTGGGTAGTGCTTAGAATCCTGACAGTAACATAGCAGCACTACTTCATACTCTCCATTACAATAAAGCCTATTAATTTCCACCTCAGGTACATGCAAGATGGAAATACAAAAATACAATAGCCTTTACCTGAAACTGAATAACAAAAATGTACTATGTAATATATTTACTCTATATTTTGAAAAAAAAGAAAGAAAATGCAATTGCCAAAATTACAACACCTGATTAAAAGCTATGACCTAGACTCAATATCTTCAGTACTAATGATCTTGTATCTGCATGCAAAGCTGGCATTAATAATAACTCTGAAACTTCCATGAATACAAAACACAAGTAGTTCTTCTGACTGAGCTCTCCATAATCATCTGAGATCCTTCCAGTCATATAAAAATATTAACAATAAAGATATTACCTTTTCACAATAATAAAAAAATAAAAAAGTGCCTATTTATCCTAGTTACCCATAAATGCTGATCTTACTGGACGCCATTCAAAAACTTCAACTTCATCCATCAATAACAACGGTGCTTACGTCTACTACTGCTAATCTGTCTTAGTTTAAGATCTGAAAAGTAAAAGAAAAAAAATTATAATCTAATTACTAATGCTTCATTATTTCACTTAATGATGAATCTTAAGTCTTATAAGCAAGAAAAAAAATGTAACCAATACATAACAGGACTATGTAAGCTCAGTAAAATTCAAAATTAATGTAAAATAAAGAAAAGGTATAATTTGTTGCTACTGACACAGTGGATAAGGAACTTCTATTTATTTTAGATAATGAGGACTGTCCTGAGCACTCTTGAAGTTCCATTAAAGACTTTATGCTCTCAGAAATTTGTGAGCTAAGAATGGAAACAGTTAAAAGTTGTAGATGTAGTGATTAAATGCACTTCTGGAAATTTTCTGCTGTGCAAGACAGCTCAGGTCATGCAGAGAGGAGATAAAATTAAATCTAATTAATTTTATGTCCTTCATATTCCTCTTTCAGTAAGGACAACTGATGTAATTTACTAGCGATAATTTTTTTTTTCTTCCTTAGACTATTTGATTCCTCTTTCTCACCAACTACTCATTATCATAGCTTATCACACCATACAGTTAGCCATTTGAGTGTTCTTTGGTTGATTTTGAATAGGTCAGAGTTGACTAGATTAGGTGAGAGTGAAGAAGAGTTTAAGGCATGGTCGATACTCTGCGTGGCTTCTCCATACTCGCAGCGTGGATCAGTCTTGAGGCCCCATTTGATCAAGTTATCACCAGTTCTGGTGACCCTGGATCTGGCTCTGCTCATTGCAGACCATTTGCATCTCTGAAGCAGTGCACCATCAGCAAGCTCTTCATTAGGTCCATGTACCGCTGTGTTGGGAGTACATGTCATCAGACTCCTTCCACTTCTGTTCCTTGTGGGGTTGTACCGCGTGGCAGTTCAGTCACAGTGGCATAGCTCCTCCATGACCTGAGTCTGCTTGGGGGAGGCACTTGGGGATGTAAGGGGTGTCGCTCATCAGAGACTTATTTCCCCTTTTCAACACTTGTGCTGTGGCACATCGTCGGATCTCAAGGGGAGCGATTCCTGCTATTCTGTAGAATGTTGGTAGGCATGGGGTGCAATGTACCTGTAATAGTTCTGAAGGATTCGTTTAATAATGGATTTGTTTTCCTTGCGTGAACAGACCTGCACCACATAGGTGTACAGTACTCTGCTAGTGCACAGCACTAGTTTTTTTAACCCACTCACACCAGGGCGATTCCGACTTTGCATGGTCATAATGCCGGGGTTTTCGAACGCACAAGCTTATCGCCTTGAGACTCTTGGGCGCACAAGCCGTGAGCCTGGGCTCCCCGCTCGCTCACCCTGAGCGCCAGTCTTGCCTAGATATTTTGTCAGCGGCGTCTGACGCAAAAACGTGTCAGCACATCATCTGGCATGAATGGGTTAAGCAGCGAGTTGCACAAGCTTATTTTCCCTCAGAGTTTTTGAACATGGTTGGCAAAAGAAAGTGTCCTGTCCAGTGTTACCCCTAAGTAGACTGGATATTGGTAGTGTTCCAATTCTTTCCCACACCACTGAGCTTTCAGTTTGCTTCGCTGTTCCTGAGGTGGAATGCACACACTTGGGTTTTAGATGGGTTTGGGTTAAGGGACCATTTGTCATAGTATTGTTTGATGAGGTCAGATACTTGTACCTCATCCTCTTGGAAGATAGAGGACTGTGCGTCTGGTCAAAGGTCATCCGCAGATATGAATCTACGAACATTAGGGAAAGAGGGCTAATTGTTTGTATAGAAGTTAAAAAGCAGTGGCTCTAGGACTGATCCCTGGGGTAGACCATTGGTTTGTATCCTCCATCTGCTTTTGGTGCCATTCATTTCCACAAAGAACCGGCAGTTCTCTACTCACTCACTCTACTGCATTCTAAACACTCATGATCTCTCTTTCACATTCTGGCTTTAATCTTTGCCAACAAAGACTTTCAATTCAGAGTTATAAAAAATATAAACATATAAATAAATGAAAGATTCACCTGAGTAACAAGTCCTGCAGCAATTGTAGCTCCTCTGATCCTCAGCATGAACCGACCTAGTTCCTTGTAGTCACGGAAGAGCTCTAAACAAAGAGGCCGAGTGAACTGAATCTCTATCAAGCCAGCAGAGTTATTGACTAGAGCACGCGGCCGCTTCTTGACAATCTGCCCATTTGTCTTGTGGACTTGGGACACCAGCTTGCGTATCTTGGCTGGTTCTGTGAGAGACTGGTAATGGAAGTCAACCTGCAAGATGAAAATAAATAATCACTACAGTATAATTATATATACATATACACACACATACACAAATTTATGGTAGTTGTAATCCTGTTGCCATACACTTTCCACTTGAGATAGGTTTAGTCATACCAATCAAGATAATTACACCATAAAAATATCCCAGTTTCTGATGTTATATCTTTGACTCAATGGAATCTGAGTGCACTGATTGCTGCCTTATTTTCCTCACTTGAGATGAAAATTAGAAGTGCAAGGATAATGTTTTTCTCCCATTGTCTTTGATTATGAATCAGATTATTTTTTACCAATATAAACATTAAAAAATGAGGTTCATTCTTAATTCAGAAGGCTGTGGCTTTAGAACTAGATGAAGTAGTGTTTTAAACCAGAAAAACTCTTCTCAAGAAAACCTCAATAAGAAAATTGTAATTGGGAATGAATTCAGCACTTTACGCTATAACGGTTTCTTACCTGAGTTCCTTCAATAAGTGGGACCTTAATATTAAAAAGAACTATTCGTGCTTGCACCCTTGTGGCAAGTGGAATAGGGTCTGAAGGATCACACAAGAAGTCGCCAACGTGTAACACATTTGGATCAACACCAGAAATTGTAAGTGTCACAGGGTCACCCGCAAAAGCAGTGGAGGGTTCAGCATTCTCCACCTGTACTCCTGTTTGAAAAATTGAAGAGTATTAACAAGCCAGTATACATATATTTATTGTGAACCACAAATTATATCAGAAATTTGAAGAGAAGAATCTGTTATACACATGGTATGAGGTGGATCTTCAAAATTTGACACCTCCTAATCTTAGTAGGATAACTGTAGTGACAGTCAGCTCTTAGCAAATAATCAGGGAATCCTGCATAAAACAACAGTTTTACTGGGTTCAGCATGTGCCCAGCCTCCTCTCCCTCCACCTCCCACATCAACACTGCCATCTCTTTTGGTTCTCTTAACATAATTTTTAACATCCACCTCATGCCCAAAGTAACCTAAAAGATGCTTAGGTATATAGGAGTTTTTCATATCAAAATCACATATTCTTTCATCTCTACAAATATAAGTTGTGATTTGTGGGAACAGTCAGCATGTGTATGAAAAATAAATATAATCAACCAATATAATTTTTTTTTTCCTGTAATTTTTGTGCAGGATTTCTATTTATTAAATCCTGAAAATTTTAAAATCATAAAAAGTAAAAAAAAAAATGTACAGTAAAAACATAAATAACTCTAATGCTAACTGGTTAAATATCACATCAAATAGTTACCTTTCACTGTAACAACTTCTCCATGTGGAAGAAGTAATAAACGGTCTCCATTCTGCACATATCCAGTGTCAAGCTTTCCTCCAACACACATGTTTGACCCTTGCCCTTTGTACAAGTCACTTATGCACATCCGTACTGAGCGGCTTACAGCACGCTCTGGTACTTTCATCTTGTCTGAACGGGAGAAAATTTGTATCCATTTTACATATCAATCATGAACACCACAACATTATGGTATTATAAAAGACATGATATATACTTCACTCATATACCAATTAATTTCATAAACCAGCTCTTCTCTAACCAATTACTTTCAAAAACCAGGTCTTCTCTAAACTTACCAATAGCTTGCAAGAGAGTTGGACCAGTGTACCAGGAGTTTAAAGCTTCAACCGTGCTTGGCTTCACTAAGTTCTCACCAGATAAACCTGAGCAAGGAACATAAATCACATCTGCATCCTTGAAGCCAACAGTCTTAAGGAAATGCCGGAGACTAGTCTTAATTTCCATGAAGCGTTCTTGACTCCAGTTGACAGTATCAAGCTTGTTAACTGCTACTGCTAACTGTGTCATGCCTACAAAGAAAGAAAGAAAATAAAAGTAATACCAAAACAGCTTTTCATTATGACTCAGAAATTGTAAACTGCCATTGAAAAAATTCAAACCAAGATCACATACAGTATGCCTGAAAAAAAGAAAAAAAGTCCTCCAACAAAACTCTCACCTAAGGATCGAATCAGCAGTGCATGCTCCCGTGTCTGGCCACCACTCTCAAAGCCAGCCTCAAAAGCACTTGTGGTAGCATCAACTACCAAGATTGCAACATCTGCCCTTGCAGCTCCAGTGATCATGTTGGGAATGAAGTCCTTGTGACCCGGGGCATCAAGCAAGGTTATCTTTTTTTTATCCGACTCAAACACCCTTTGTGCTATGTCAACAGTGACACCACGGGACCTGAAATGTTCAATACAAATATTTTCTATCTTGGAAATTATACTTTAGGTTATACTTGTCAAAACTCATTTCAAACTCAAACTTCAATTCAATTAACTAAAATCTGAGAGAGGAAATGTTTGATGTTGACTCCTTTCAAAGATTGATATGATTTTGTTAAACAGAGAGTAAAAAGAGTATGTAACATTATGTCTATAGGTCAATATACATGTACATCAAAGAACACAAATACCAGAAAGAGGGAAGAGAGGTAATGGGATGAGAAAATGAAATACAAAATATAATGACTTAGATGAATATAAAGACAAGAAGTGGAACATGAAAAAAAGAATGAAAGAAAGAAATAGTTGGATCAGAGTGAAAGCCACTTACCTTTCTTCCTCCGTGTCATCCAGAACCCAAGCATACATGAAAGACTGTTTCCCTATTTTCTTGCTCTCTTGCTCATATTTGTGCATCATCCTCTGACCAACATTGCCCTGTGAAAAGAGGTTAAAAGGGAAATTGTCAGAAAAGTTCCAAACTATTTTTTTTTTTTTTTTTTTTTCTAAAGAAGTCATAAGACATCTAGCAAAAGGAAAGTGATAAAGAAAGACTGTACTTAGAAAAGTAAGAAAAATGAGAAGGAAACAAGAGAACAATATGCATCTGAGGACAAAGATCTTACCTGAAGATACAAAAGGTGTCCCATAAGAGTTGATTTTCCAGCATCCACATGTCCTACAACCACCAGGTTCAGTAAGTCCTTTTCTCCACCTCTCTGCTGTTTATAACATTTCTCCACATCGACTGCCTTGTCTCGGATTCTAGAAATTAATATAAAAATTATTGAAAATCCTAAAATGTGTACAAAAACATACAAGATGATATAACCAATAAATATAGTGTGTGTTTGTGTGAATATCAGAATATATACTGCTGCTGTCTCCTTTGGTATCATGTCATAAAATTGTAAGGTCTGTTCAATTAGGTTTTCTGGTTTGCCCCCTAAGCACAATTTAATGGGGGGATAACAGGGAGCCTGCTGCTTGCAGTCATCAAGTTAAGAAAGTCCAAGATTGATGAAAATTTTCCAGAAGAAACATTGTGACTTTGGCTTGGTCATATCAACGGAAAGGTAAAAATTCCCAATTGGTCAGCTGAGTATGAACAGTTACATATTCTAAGCTGAAAATGTATTTTCATCATTTTCTTCTTCAGACTAGGTATTTTCAGTCAATTATCCGTAGTGCATTACCCAAAAGGAAGGCAGTACATGTAACTGATACATGTATAAATTCTAAGACACTATTTATCAATGACATTTCCATTGCAAAGTGCAAACAAATAAGCTGTTAAACAATTTATATGACATGCCCAATAGTATAGCAATCACTGTTGCCTCCTGGTGTTTGGCATTCCAGGAAAGGCCAACAAAGCTTTTGCTATTATATTCTGGTAGGACAAGCTTCAGCTGGTTCCTTACTTAATTTTCCACTATCTGGCACACTTTATCTCTCATCATCCATCTTGATCAGTGACTGAGAATTAAGTTGTTGCAAGTGGTTACCTTGAACCTCTTGTAGCGAGTCCATCAAAGCCTTCAGTAATATCACTCCAACACACATTCTTGCTCAGTACACCAAACGTTTTATTTCTGGGGGAGTGTCATGTGACATATATAGGGATATATATAGTCAAAAAACTTTTGTAAAATGTGATTGGCCAAGAAATAATATAAAGTAAAAAATTACTAATGTAATACTACTTCTAATTTGTCAATTACCCATGATATCACATCACGTCACGAGGTACATGTACATACTCATATGTATATAAATGATTATTCGTATAATTGTTCTTCTCGGTTTGGTAAAAGGAAAGAAGAAATTAACCCGTTGCCGACGGAGGATAGATTTGCTTACACAGGCTCCAGGATGAGTTTTATTTCTGATCGAGGCAGCTTCTGCAACATAATTTGATTTTTCCCACTCCCTTTTAGTCACTCATTGTAGAGTTAGATCCATTTTTGCGTTTTTTTGTTTTTTTTGTGTGTGTTTTACTGTTTTTAGAAATTTATATCTCTCATATCACAGGTTCCATCAATTCTGCAGTTGACTAAAATTGTAGTTCAGGGTCCATATCAACTCATTTTTTCCTTTATACTCAATGTGATAGAAATATTACTGATTTTTTTTTTTTTTTGGGGGGGGGCAAAAAGCAACTTTATTTTTTCGTATTTACGTGCTGTCACGAACAAACACGAAACTTATAACCATCCAAAATGAAGAGGTAGGGAAAAGGAAGGAAACTTGTGCTTTTGACAGTGAGTGCCACAATAAAAGGCATCCCTACTGGCACAGGGGCACATTGTAGGCATTGGGCATGGTGTAAGTCATCTTCCTCCTCTCATTCTGCCTGCACATCTTTCATCTGCGGTACTTTAGAACAAGAGGTCGGCAACTTGCGATGTGCCATCCCTCTATAGAGATAGTGCTTGCTAGAGACCGTAGATGCCATTCAAGGCTCTCTCTCCTGCTGGTGGTAGAAGAAAGTGGTGCCATCTAGGTTTTGGAAGTGAGTTGAAACCCATTTTGCTTAATATTAAGGCAGTTATAATAATTAAGACCGCAATTGTCAGCATCACTCACTTATTACTCATAGCACAATAAAATAACATAGTGATCCAAAATCCCCGAACGCCATGACACCCATTGTCAGGCAAGAGCTCCTGCGTCATGTATGACGAAAAAACATGTCATCCGTTGTTAACGGGTTAAGTATAAAACATGTTTTTTGATGCCCCACTAAGAGATTGCTTCCATAGGCGAAGTTCAATAAAATAACACTAGAAAAGCATTGTTATCATGTTTTAGAACTAAAATAACTCCTCTGAACATAGCAATATTTTTATGTGCCTTTACATTGTAGACGCATTCATGAAAACTATATGAATAAGGTGGGTGAAAAATGGTCTGAGAGGTTCAGCGTGGCCCCACGCAGCGAGAAAACACCCCAGTATGAAGCGTCACACCCTTGTTATCTTCCTGTCATGAATGGGTTAACAGAAGTTTTATGGGAGAACAAGAAGCAACATGAAGAGATGGAGAAGAGGAAGGTGACCTGTGCTTACAGTTGCAATTATCACAGCACAAATCAGCCATTTACTCTGACACAGGGGAACAATTACAGCTGCTGCACCTGATCTGGTTAATCTTCCTTTTTCATCCAATTTGCACATCCTGTACCGCTGGTACTTTAGAGCCAGAGGTCAGCATCTTGTTGTATTTCCTGCCTCTCTGAAGTTGGTGCTTGGTAGAGACTGTGCATGGGTGCCAATTCAAGGCTTTTTTTCCTGATAGTGCTAGGAGAGAGTGGTGCCACTTATTTTTGGGAATTTAAACTAAAATAAAGGTAATTTCTATTATCTGTCACTAAAAATAATTATATACTTTTTGTATGATTGTAAAAAACACTAATAGAAAGCAGTCTGAAGGGTAATAAATAAAGATTTTCCTGTGTTGGCACTTCCACATCATTCAGACATCAGTACGATTTTTTGCCATCACCACATTCACATCCCCCATATCCAAAAGGTCAATAAGATATGATTCTAGCATAATCTGAGTACCTGTAGCTTATATGACCCTATCTTTTTTGCTAATTAAACTTACTTTGCTGGGGTCCTTGTAACAGTTGGAGTTTCCTTCTCTTTCAATTTGTCCTTCTCTTTATCCTTGTCTTTATCACGCCAACCACGCACTGGTGTGTTCGAACGGGATCTCTTGGACTCTTGCTCATTTATGCTCAGGTTGTTATCTCCCACTGCTCCTTCTGTTAAAGCATTTCGGTTAAACAACACAACATAACACTATAATAACACTATAATAAAAGCAATGAAAGAGTCACTTTTTTTTATAAATTAACTCCATATTGTTATTAACCCTTTCCCGACGGGGCAAGCGCTACGCGAAAACCCCTATGCTGGGCCATTGCAATATTGCATTGGAAACGTCACACTGGCATGACGCCCCGGCATCGGGAATTTAGCTGTGTCACACGAGTGTGACGCACCGTCGCCTTAGGGTTAAGCATGACATCCCCTACACATCCATCTAACAAACACATAGTGTTATTAATAATTTTTCACTCACCTTCATTGCCAACACACACTATGCTACTTAAATCACTAATCTGATTCCCTTTTTTCATTTTTTTGTATCTCACTCTCTATCATTTCTTTTACTCACACTCTTACTACTACTTCTCTTCAAATATAAAAACCTACTAACTTGAAAATCCTTTAATTTGGTATAACAGCAGCATGAAAAAGAATAAAAAATATTTCTTAAAAATCTAAAATAAAACAAAGACAATTTAAATATAAGAATTATTTCATTATGACATGATTTAAATTAGCAGTTAAGTATCAAAATCTAAAGATCTAGCTACTCCACTCTAGAAGAACAGTATAGTAGTACACATGAATACCACAAATTCATCACTTGTCTATGGAACAAAGTAGGGTCTCTGTTCAATTAAGTATAAAAGAAAGTTGTAGGTAATCTGAGAAACAGAATACAAAGAATTGGATCTATGTTATCTGCCATATTAGCATTTAGGTACTCCATGTGAACAAGCAAAATTTATTCTAATATTTAAACAAAGTGTCAAAATTTCTCCATAACAATATCAAGGAAACATGTTTCATAGATTTATTTTATCAACAATTCTTAGGATCTACTAAAGATTTAGAAATGAAAAAAGTATATGAAAAAAAATCACAAATAGAAATATTCACACTTACTGCAAATCACCTAAATTAAAACATCATAAACACAATATTGGACTCACCATCATTGCCGAGCACATCAAAGCCTCGCACCACTCTAGGTTTGTTTCCATTCTTATTGGGTGTAGCAACTACCACTGGAGTTGCAGCCAAATTGCCAGATGCTGTAGCAACTGGTGTCTTGCTCCCTTGCAAAGGAGTGCTTTTATTTGCGTCTGCATTGCGTGTCAGGGAGAGCTGCTCTACATAAGCGGAAGCTGTTTTGGCATTACCTGGGTGGAAGTATGGACTGTTTCAACATGAGCATATTACTGTATATCTACTATGAGGAAATACTTTGGCTTTCTTTTAAATACACTACCTCTTTAAAAATATTCAACAAATATTGAATAAAATTAATTGCATTCAAGAAGACAAGTCCTATAAAAAAGAAAAGCAACATATAAAAAGAAAGGAACATTTGTAAAATCAAGACCTACTTTGTCCATTATCCCTCTCTGCTTTGTTACTATAAGGACGTGCAGCTGCAGCTGCAGCTGCTGCCCCCTTATTTAAGAGAGCATTCAGGGAGGCCTCTAGCTCAAACTTGTTTGCAATGATGGTTTGTGTAAGTTCTCTTTCACTATACTGGTCTCCAAGAATGTTGTGAAGTTCATCCATGATCGATGACAAGCGAACCTAAATAGATTTTTTAAATTGTCAAATATTACATCATGAAATAGCATACGATATAAAAAATTAAATAAAATCAATTAATTCTCCTTACTTTTCATTTACAAAAATAGCATCACAATTGGATAATCATCTAGAATAAGAAGCTGGTCCAATTTACAAATAATATTAACAATAGAAATAAACACAAAATGAACACTCTATATACATATGCATATATAAAAAGTTTCTTTTCACAGTCTATCAATATTACAATAAACCTATAAAACCACACTACATAAAATAGTACAAGTTCATAAGAGCACCGCAACTTACCTCATCTTCTTGGGACAAGGGAGGTTTTTCATAGGTGGAGGAATCATGTCTACTCCTATTCAATGATCCAGGCTGGAAAAGAAGAATTTAATTTGTCACTGCATCGAACTATGATTAACCCTGTTG
>BOPN01000432.1:105000-112500 GCA_017312705.2 Penaeus japonicus | reverse complement strand
TATATTGTACTGATCTCGCCCCTAAATTCCATGACTGTTTTTTTTTTTTTTTTTTTTTTTTTTTTTTTTTTATCTTTTTACCTTTTTTCGTGTGCTTACTTTGTCTCTCCTGTGGATGCTGTTGCAGTGGTACTACTACGTGCGCCAACGTGACCGTTCCGAAGAATGGAAATGCCAACCCAATAAGTTCATGCCACCTGACCTTGAGCGCCATGAAATCCTGTTGGGATCCTTCTCGCTCCTTTTGGGATCCACGGTGTCCGCCGTGCTTGCCTGTTACGTCATGAACGGCGGTTATTCCACGATATACTATGACGTCAGCAAGTACGGCTGGCTCTGGTATTTTGCCTCGTGGCCGGTCGTTTACATCTTTCAGGTGGGTTGTTGTTTTTCTCGTTTGTAGCCAGACGATTTATTATTTGCTTTTGATTTATTTTAAATTCTAAATTTTAGGTGAAAGTACCCGGTCTGTTGGATTATGCTACAATGTTTTGTCCAGCTTTTAACTAACCAATTTATGTTTACACATACTACTAATAAGAACTTATTATAAATATCGTAGATCTAGACTATTTGGATAATAAATCCCTATAAAACATTTGCAAATTCCCACTTTTTAGGACTACCTCACATATTGGCATCACCGCATCTACCACACTCCTTTCTTGTACAAGAACTTTCACAAACTCCACCACAAGTACAAGCAGCCAACTGCGTTCAGTGTAACAGCCATTCACCCGATCGAGTTCCTTCACATGCAGGTTGTGCAGTTCAGCCCCATGTTCCTCATCCCCGTACACTGGTGTGAGTTGTAGATGTCTTGGTATTATAATAACTACAATAATGATTATAATAATCATTATTGTTTTTATTGTTATTGTTATTGCTATCATTATTGTTATTATGATTATTATTATCATCATTATTATTACTATATTCATTATTAATATCTCCATTATCACCATTGATATGATTATCATAATCATCATTGTATTTATTATTTTTATTATATCTTCTCACGGTTAGTAGTACTATCATTATTATTGATAATATAAAAGTTACTATCATAATCATCGTTATTCTCATTATTATTATTATCCATATCATCATAATCATATAAACACAAAATATAAGAAAATGAATACCAAGTATAAACTGTAATGCTAAGTGTTTTTCTTCATTTGCAGCTGTTTTCTGCACCTTGTTAATGTACCTGTATTACCACGGCATCATCGACCACTCGGGAATCAACTTCAAGGCTCAGTGGTGGCAACCGTGGCAACCCGATTGCATCTTCCACGACAACCACCATCAGTATTTCCATGTCAACTTTGGCTTCAACTGCGAACTTTGGGATAAAGTTAGTGGATTTTTTTTCTAGTTTGGATGTGTGCTTTTGGTTCAGATGAAGAAATACAGTTTTGCATTATCATTACTTTTGAGAAGATGTATTTAACTGGTTGTTGGAGATGTTTTGGAATTTGATGTTTTGAGAAATTGTTGACTAGAAATATTTGGAATACAGTGATTCCAATTCGGAGGTGTTGCGTTCAGTTTATCATCTCTAACTTCTCCATCTCAAGTATGTATATATGTATATATATATATATATATATATATATATATATATATATATATATATATATATATATATGTATGTATATATGTATACATATATATTTTTTTATGACTGGGCTTGTACATTTAGGTGCAAAGTATTTTTTTTTATGCAGGTTTTATATATTTTGATCAATACATATAGTGCATTTCATCTTTATGTAATAAAGAGTCCTAATACTATTAAGAGATTCCCGGTAAGACATTTTATCGAAATCAATAATGCTAGTATAAAGCAATGAGTCCAGGTACATATCCCTTCCCCAGTTTTCCAGAATCAAAGGGACAAGCCAGTGACCACCAATCTGAATAATTCCCTGTCCTTCCCCCAGATCCACGGAACATACAGGCAAAAGAATAAAGTGTATCGCGAGGACATCTTCTACGGAAAGGGCAAGGCCATCGATGAGTGTTCCAAGGACGAACTCAAGGCCGACTTGAACGAACGGGAATCGGAAAATCACCTTGCGTACCGCGGAACGGTCAGAGACGAGCAGGTCCTAGAGGTTAAGAAGAAGCTGAAGTAGAAAGCACAAAAGAGGCTCGAGGAGTGTTTCAAGGACGAACTCAAGGCTGACTTGGAACAATCGGGTATCCGAGAATTACCTTGTTATACCACGGAACAGTCAGAGACGAGCAGATCCTTGAAGTCAAGTAGGAACTTAAGTAGAATACAGTAAAAGAAAAAAAAAACAGATACGTTAATCACTAAATATCTCGGAATTTGATTTTAGAGGTGCCTTATTTCCTACTGTAGAAAGGAGTTAATTTTCCTTTTAAATATGTTCATATGTAATTCTTAGAAGTCAGCAAACAGGGCGAAGGCAGGTAGTGCGGTGAGTTCTTTTGTTCCCATGCAAGAATACAGCAACTGATAGGCAATTCATGCAGCTGCAAGACACTTTATCCGTTATCGAATAAGCATGGTAGCACTTGCTTGCCTTCGACGATGATCAAGAATATTTTGATATAACAGACTGAACCGATCGCCATGAAATATATTTACAACTGTCAAATACAGATTGGAATATATTTTCTATACGGGAGGACAATTATATGCAATATATAAAACTAAATTAAAACCATGTGTAGCTCTGAAGTGTAATCCTCCAGTTGATGCAAATTTGAATTTCTTGAATGCGAAGGCACGCCAAAAAACATAAACTTCAAAACTTTAAGGAAGATATATGATACACATGTGTTTTAGACTAAGCTTTAATTATTGACTTGTCTTTGAAAATCAGTTAATATATTAATTAAATACTATATCACAAGGGAAGTTTCTTTAACCTCATACTCTTGAGTAAAATTAGACATGGAGAGAGATTTTGGACTTTTTCTATCTTCCATACATTTCATTATTGTGCATGTGAATCATCCTACTCAAATCTGAATTATCTTATACTCTTTATTCTTTAAATCTTTGTATTAAGGTCTTTAACAAAAGAACTTGCAATTATATTTCAAAAGTCTTAGAAGTATGTGAGAGAGGAGTATCACTCAAAGGTTAAAATTTGCCCTTTTCTGACCTTTCACTAAGAGATAGAGCTAGAGTCCAATTTCCTAAGAAAAGGCAGAATGGACGTGGTGATACCCCCCCCCCCCGCTCAACGCCCTTGGCAAACATAATATTTAGTTATATATGGGCATTTTTAGCCTTCTAAAACTGCAGTTAGGTAGATTCAACTCATACCCAGGTGTGCATTTGTAAGTAGTTAGCTCGCTTGGCTCTAGTTGAAATACTTCCGAAAACGGATTTTCTCGTTATATTAGATGGAATCATCAGAAAACTATTTCCATGTGTGTGTGTGTGTGTGTGTGTGTGTGTATTGGAAGCGTTGCAAAGTAGACCGAACATTTCTTACTATTTGGCTAAATATTACATTCACAATTATTACACGTAATTAGGGTCAGCATATACCTTATATGGGTATAAGAAATTGTGACTCTGTATGAATAATGTCCATAAATTAGTTTTTCCGGTGAGTTTTATTAAGATGACTTAATGCTTATAGGTTATATAATCTTAAGAATGCACTCGTTTATTAACGTTCCATAGCCTACATTTCGTGATAGATCGAGGGAAAGAGTAAGAGAGGTTACATTGAAGCTGTGAGGTTCTGCATGTTATGTATTTTATATACTGAAAAACAGACCTCATTTTAGCGCTGAGGTCCAACCGACGTTGCCGACGTTTGGCGTATTTATTGATCATTGTTTGGAGTATATTAGCTAACATATTATATGGGTTTCTATTTGCTAGGCCAAAAGTTCATCGGCCAATTTATAAGAAGCATCGATACAAATTTAATATATCTGTACATAGGCCCACGTCTCCCACTGTCAAGAGGATCGGTCCCAGCTAGCCCTTTGTGGACCATCCAACATCGGTCGACGTCAGCTGCCTACGTTTGTCGATGTCTCCGGGACGTCGGACAGAAGATGGACCCATGGTTGTTACTAATACCATGCTTCCTATCATGCACCAAAACTCATCAGTCTAGATACTGATGATGGTAGAATAGCTTCAGATTTTTTTTAACGAATACAGCATACAGTTTTAGCAGTGCAGGACAGGGAGGTAATGCTATCGTTGTGCCATCTGTCGAACATCTTGAAAATTAGCTATCTTCAATTGACCAAGCTCCAAATAAATGGACGCTTTGATTCTGTATTCGTTTTTTTCAAATATCAGAACCACCATTATCTGACCAGAAAAGTTTGTGTAAAAAAATAGTATCAAATCATCTATTGTGTTTGGTGCAAGATAGGAAACATCAACTGGACAGTTACCAAACTGTCAGGTCCATCGTCTGACCGACGTCAGCCGGATGAGTAGAAAGGACGTCCCTCAGACGTCACCAAACGTTCGGCCGACGTCGATTGGACCACTAAGTACTAGTTGGGACCGAGACTCGAGACGGGCCCATGTATTGATGCTCCTTATAAATTGACCCATGAACTCTTGGCCTAAGAAGTATAAACTCATATAGGGTACTTGTTAAAATACTCCTAGCAATGATAAATGATGATAAAAATTAATCTTACTTTCAATCATTGATCGTGAGTGAATGTATGTCCTCGCATACATTTATATCCAGGGCCATTTCAATTAAAGATACTGAACTGATTTGTTTACGTTAGGTTTTACGTTTGATGAGATACTGAGATAACCCGTGATAGTGACCGAGGTCGACCTGCAGATCGATTTTTATCGCAATTTTTCATTTTCAAGTTTCTGCAACAAACATGAGCATTGTCCCATTGCAGACGGGATTTACTTGCCCACTCTCCAGGACGAGCACTATTGCGGCACCCCTGATGGGTTTTATTTCGCACTCTCTTCCATTCACTTGCTGTAATACTAGGGACATATTTGTGTTCGTCGTATTTTGTGTTTTACCGTATTGTGAACTTGTGTGTGCTATATGACCGGATTTATCAGTGTTGCAGTACCCTAAAATTGTAGTATAGGGTTCATATCAGCTCATTATATTCTTTATACTTAATATGATAGGGAGAACAAAGAGCAACTTTATATTTTTCGTATCCGTGTACTTTCATAAACAAATACGAAAGAAATAACCATCCACAGTCGAGATTACATGAAGAGATGAGGAAGAGGAAGTAAACCTGTGTTTAGATCTGCAAGGGTCACAAAAAAGGCAGCCAGACTGGCAAAGGGGTACATTGTAGACATTGGACTTGGTCTGGGTCATCTTCCAGTATATCCTACATCACAGTTAACTTTGTGCAGGATGTCTTGCTGTGTGTCTGCTCTCTCCAAAGATAGTGCTTATTAGAGACTGAATGGGTCCATTTGTTCCTGCTGGTGCTAGGAGAGAGTGGCGTCATCTGTTTGGGATTTTTGACTAAACCTATTTTGGTGAATATAATTATAGTAATTATAATTGCAATTGTCATCATTAGTCACTAAATAGAATTATTACTCATAGTACATTAAATAAACACAGCAATCTACTCTCCCCCCCCACCCCAACATGATTATCGTCGTGTATGTCATGATGCCCGCGGTCAGGCCAAATATTTTGCCGCATATGTCACGACAACCATCCAAAATGAATTAGTGAAACTAAATGAAAATGAAGTTACAAGACAATTGTACAAGTCAAGAGTATAGAACAAGAATGCATTTTGTCTTCTTTTTATTATAATAAGCAAACTGAAAAATAAAAATTTGTGATTAAGCAAAAATTTCATACAACATTCACTATATTTTTATACATTTGACATTTGATTCTTATTTAACAAAGAAAATCGTATTTGTTTACACAAAGTGCACAAAATTTTCCCATGCTATTATCAATTATTTTTTCTAAGAATCTTGAGAAATGTACTCTTAGTCTGAGGGAGAAAGTAAACATGATGGTATCATCATCTTTATTATACAATATAAATGTAAAGAATATTGCAAAAAAAATATAAAAAGAGAAGTGTAAAAATATCCTTTATATTTGAGAAACCCCAAATAGTCTAAAGGTGTCCCAAGCATCTGGCACTGCCACAAGCCAGATAGAAATAATCAGTAATCACGATATTAACCACATATGAATACTGATACTAGGTTTAGTAGAGCAAATCCATTGTGACAGACTGATTTCTGCTTTAAAAATTTAAAGTTCCTTTGGATATAAATATATTTAACATTATAAAAAGGGATTTTCACCTTCTTTCATTCCTACTAAAAATAAGTCTTATCTCTATTTACATGTTATAGATTTTGTATATTTCAACATATATTTATAAGCAAACCATTTTCTGCTCAACCAATATACAAATCAGCTGTAATGTAATCATCTAGAAGCCGTAAACCCAAATATATATCTTAAATAAATCTATTACAATCTAAAACTTAATGCTAATAAGCATTAAGCACCAGGTACTACATCAAGGATGGATGACTGATCAAATGGAAGATCTAAGGTTACTGAGAACTGTGTGGTATATGCCATACTGAATGATTTTCTGTGTGCTAAGTATAAGAATCTGTTATAATGCTTATATGAATGGGTTACTGATTCAACTACCATTAATAATCTAGAACACTGGAAAGATTTATTACAACCACTGACTGAAGGAAATGCATTCGTTTCTGAGATCATGACAATGAAATTACATATATCAAGAAATACATAATAATCCTTTCTGCAAATGCATTTAATGTTCCTTAAATTTCTAAGAATAAAACAGTAAAGTATTATGAAGACCTAAATGCATGAAAAATACTTAGTTACAAGAGTTGTTAGTGTTGATTCATTAATAAATATTAAGTTACATTATGAAACAGCCGACTGAGCATAAAAACAATTATGATAATCAAAATTCTCCAGCTTTATAGAAAAAAGGAAACCAAAGTCAATAAAAAATGTCACAATTAATTATTGTTTAGGAGACTTGTTCACTTGTTCTATAAGATGGACATTATTACTAGTCAAGTTTAAATGTCTTATAACCACATACTGTGGGGTCTTGTATCACAATGATTATAAATTTACATTGAATGTCCAATAACAATAAGATTTATTCAAGTTCTTCAACACTGTTAAATTCAGAGGATGTGCTAGTCTCATTTCCTTTTAATGCAACAAATTCCCGAGATTCACTCAAAGTGTGGAAAGAATCTTTTACTCTAGTAGATTCTAGTGGATGGAGATCCACAGATGAGTGATCTGAGCTATTTAGGTTTATAGGCGATGTTACCCTGGAGTTAGGTCGTGATGGCTGCCTTGAGGTTGTGATTCCTTGGAGAAAGGAATTCTCACAGGTTAAAACACTTTCTTGATAACTTTGTTCACTCACAGTGCTGAAGGATGTAAATGTAGGCTCTTCTAGAACAACTACAGGTTTAGGGTCAAGATCACT
>BOPN01000432.1:92500-95000 GCA_017312705.2 Penaeus japonicus | reverse complement strand
TTGATCCAGATTTATGAAAGATGTTTGTACTGACTGGCTTTGCTGGTTATGTATCCGAATCTGAGTTCTGGTTAAGCTGCTTTTTGAGCCTTCATTATCATTCCTCACAGCTTGTCCTCCTGCAGTTTTAGAGGTTCTATTTCTCATATTATTTGTCAACTCTAATACAGAGGAGTCTTCTGTTGCATCGATGTCACTACAACTTGTGATAGTGCTGCAGCTATGAAGCATTTCCCCCCATGTACTATTATGTGATACCACCTCATGGCGTTCTCGGTTACTTTTATTTTTTATTACTTCAACTGTTACTCTTCCATTTGCTCCCTTAGCTCTGTCCCTGTTTTTAGAATACTTTCCAGATGTCTTTCTTTCTGCATTTTTATCACTGATATTATTGTTCTTCTCATCAACAACCTTTTGTAACTCTTTTCTGAGAGCACAGTCACGAATAAATGGGGGCTGAGATTTGGAAACCTCATTCTGGACTACCTGTTTGGGTATTGTTCTAACTGTCAACTCCACCATCTGGTTGCTGTTTTGAAATGTTTGCCGATGGATAACTTTATTCCTTGCATTGTGTCTAGTAGCCATGAATTTACTTCAGTGAATAACTGCTAATCCTGTGACAAAAAAGAAAAAGAAAAAAAAATGTACATACTCATATTCAAATAAGTTACATATGAGAAATAACAATGGTAAAAAGTATTAAAAGAAAAAAAAAAAAAAAACAGTAATAATAATAAAAACAATAATATAATAATAATATAATTATTGATAATAACTATTTTGTTTTATATAAAACATCACAATATGTTTGACCTTCCAGAAGACATAAATAAAAGATTTCCTCAAAATCATATTTCAGTAGATATTAGATTCATTTTATTTTTGAGCAGCATCTGATCATTTGGGGGACTTCTGGCATTTATCTCTATGCGATGTCAACTGTCACCACAAAAGTAAATCATTGTTTAGTTGATTTGCAACATATCAATCCAGCACATTCAAAATGAATGAATTTACTTTGCCAAAATCAAGTTTACAGAATTAGTAAATACCATGTTTTTGTTTCAGGAGCTTGATCCTGCTGGTGAAAATTCCCAATTTCTACTCAAATTTTCTGAAACAATGTGATGAATGAAGTAAAAGCCAAAACTATGAATCTAACCTGACAAAGTTATAGCATTCTGAGTGTAAAGGAAAATACTGGATATAATCCACACAAAAATATGTGATTTTTAAGAACTAACAACTAAATTATTACTTTCTCCTATCATTTTTACACTGTTTAATAGTGGTTTATCTCATTAATTATTCAAAGCCCTGATCACTTAGGCATTAATACACATGCACATATCAATATATATGCATATTAACCCTATGACGACAGTGCGTCACACTCGTGTGACACAGATAAATTCCCGATGCCGGGACATCATGCCAGTGTGACAATTCCAATGCAATATTGCAATGGCCCGGCATAGGGGTTTTCGCGTAGCGCGTGCCCTGTCAGGAAAGGGTTAAAGACACATAGGCACACACAGACACAGACACACACATTGGTAATTCTTGAAGTAAGTTCCTGTTCATCCAGCCAACAAGCTTGGGAGTACTCCTGGAAATCTGGAATTACTTAGATGTGGGGGGGGGGGGGGATATAAGAATGAAATTACCAATAACAGTTAATAAAAAAATGAAAGGGCAAGGTAATATTCTAAAGGATACTTGTTGCTTTTGCACTGTGTCCATTATAATTTGTGCATTCAAAAACTTTCTTATAATCTTAAATAATCCTAAATCAGCCTATATATCATTCCTTGTCAAAAGGGGAGCTTTAACACCCTTGGGCCCCTCTATGATACCTAATTCTAAATACCTAATCTTAAACCTACCCTGACCTTAGCCTATCCCCAAATTAAATCTAACCTATATCATTCTTTAGCCTAGCCAGTTCAGGGATCTTCAAAACATGTAAAAAATCTAATGAGTCCATGCCATTTTGTATACTAAATATTTACTTTCCATCTTTTTATGCCTACTTGAGATCTTGATGAAAAGTGAAACTGGCTTCTAAGCGTTAAATCTATCAACTAGAAAAGTGTAAATCTCAAGGTACCTTTAACAAAGTTAACTCCAAGTCTGATATATTTAAATTCCAGTAACATTTTGCAAAAGTGAGTGAATTCTATTCAACAATAAACAAGATAATACATATACTATCAATAACCTTTTCAACTATTAATAATCTCCATAATGATCAAGCTCTAATTTTTCATATATCCTAGCAAAGCACAAACCATAATGGGCTTACAATTTTTTTTACATGAATAATTTATATGTGCCACTAGAAAGTGGTTAATTTTCTATATTATCGGGACCAAGACTGTGGGGATTAGGGGGGCTACATAAATGAGAGAGGGTGAGAGAAATACCTTGATACTAATATCATATGATTTAGTAAGGACGTGCTATTCTGAAAACTTGCCCCCAATTTCTCAAG
>BOPN01000432.1:82500-85000 GCA_017312705.2 Penaeus japonicus | reverse complement strand
ATATGTATATATATTTTTTTTAATCCTAGTTTTATTTAGAATGTTATCTTAAATAATTACAACTCCTTGTGCTCATCAGGTGCTGCCTCGTGCTGTGAGTGGAGACATCTACCATTTAGCTGACTACATTCTACAACAGGCACTTATGGGACCTTTGCCAAATAATCTCATTCTTTCATATTTAAGGCATTCCCTCAGTTCACAGGTATGAAGTTGTTAGTGATGGCATGCTCATTAGTTATTAAGTCATGTAATTGCATTGACAATATTTTTACTTTTTGTATTAGGAAAGAGGTATATGGGGTGGACTTATTTGTGTACACCTATAACAGTTTGTTTAACCCATTCCCGACGGGGGAATTCTAGCCTTGAATGTCCAAATGCCGGGGCGTTCGAATTATTAGGCCTAAATCAATTGAATGGCCGGCACAATACTGTGCCGCCCGGCAACTGGGCTTTTGAATGTGCGGTACACATGCTGTACCACCCGTCCTGTGTGGGTTAATATTCTATCTAAGGCTGTTAAACAATTTCTGTTCTGATATATTAAAATTCCTCTGCTAATGTTGTATGCTTCTATGTTTTTGCATATCCTAACAGATTGTGTCATATGGTGGTGTGATAGAGAGCATCAGCAAGTATGATGGACTGCACAAGCCTCACTGTGTCCATGCTCTGCTCGATCTCATGCAGTCTATGATGGTATAGTGATAGCATTTGACTCTTCTTTAGACTTGAAAAGAAATACCATTAAATAGCCTGTTGTAGAATGTCTTTTTCAAGTGTATTTTTTTATGTATAGATTTGATTTAAGAAATGTGATATATATGTTCATTGTACTAATTAGATTTATATTTTAAGAGGTCTACTAATATAGATTTATTAATTATTACAGAAAAGTGTCTCCTGCAGAGGAAAACCAGAAGACTGTCTTGTTTTGGCTACTTCTATTGTTGGTGGTGTTAAATGGTTGATACAGGTGAGTTCAGTATTCTGTATGTTTTAAAGGCAAATTAATTTGTATGATATTGCCACATTGCTTCTTTTTTCTTATTGCATAATTATCATTAGATTGTGAGGACATTGAGTGTATCTGGCATAACATTATTTTTCTATTCTTAGGTTATGGGTTGGTCGACTCAACAGTTACTGGATCTGCGTAATGCTCCAGAGCTCTCTGCCAACCTCAGTCTTGCTGCATCTATTTTGCATGAAATACTGAGCTGCACATTCCTTACCTGCATGTTGGAAATTGGTAGAAGAGAAGAACCAGGTCAGTGGCCAAAGCAAAGTCTTTCAGGATAGAAAAATGAATAAATGACATTGAGAGGTGTTATGATTTATTTTGCACCTGAAAGCGCATTCTGTTTAAGTCATTCTTTGTTAAAGGCTCAGTTGTCTGATTTTAAATACAATTGAACTTCAAGAGTCCAGCATTTATACCAGACTTTTACAGGCACCTGGAGTACCTGCATGAAGAAGATGACAGAAGTGGAGACTCTCTTGGCTGGTGCTGGGACAATTATTGAGAACAAGGAGATTCTCATCAAAACAGTTTGGTGAGTAGAATTTTGTTTAGAAGATTTTCAGTAATAAAATTATCTTCATGGTACAAGCAGGTTAAGCACAGTAAAGTAGTTTTTTTTTTACTATGCTATAAAGAAAAGGAATATCAGGAAATCAGGCATTGTGCAAAGAATCTTTTCTTTTGTACCCTATATACAAAGTGGCAAGCAAAGGTTATGAATAAGTGCACTCTTGTGTGTAAGGAAGGAGGGTTGGGAGGGAGGGAGAGAGATGCCTATAAAGAAAGCCTTTTAAATGTAGATTTAGTGATTGTATGATCTGTGATGCAAAAATTGGATTTTAATTAAAGTAAATTTTTTGTACAGCCAACTACGTGACATCCAGCCTTTAGACAGCATAGGAAGCAAGCACAAATTTGACAGCAGCTCAGTTCCATTGTGCCATGCGATGCACAGTCTGGTGATGCTGGAGGTGATCACACATACGACACGCGATGCTGCAACATTTGCTCATCAACTTCTTCTTTTGCAACAACTCCAGGTATGGACAGATGAAAGATGAAGAAATTATGATTTATGAGTAGACTTCTGAATTTTTCATTAATTATCTTTTTGTAGTTTCTTAGCAGTTATTTTGTACTGAAGAAGTGTAATGATGGTAAGATAGGCAGTGCTCTGTATTCTGGAGTTAATTTGCAGTTCATTTTTTTCTCCTAGCTTTCTTAATACATTCATGATGGGTGAAGTGATATTTATGTCATCAGAATATTTGAGACACTTCTGAAGATTTGTCATTGGTACACATTGTACATAGTTATGTTTATATATACACAATGTAGTTGATCTCTTGTTGGAAAGTTGCTGGCACTTGCCATATTGCGGATGGGAGCGAAATTAGGCAAATATACTCCCTGGCGTGAATGGGTTAAGAAGCCTTGTGCTTTCAGAGAGGACACTGGTAGTCTAGACCACTA
>BOPN01000432.1:67500-70000 GCA_017312705.2 Penaeus japonicus | reverse complement strand
TCTCTTGAGGCTTGGTGGTATCAAGTGGTTCGTCTGCGATTTGGTTAAAGTATGTTTGGTTATTTTATTCTTTGGGAAGGCACTGATTATGTATGAATTCTGATTTGCTGTATGTCAGTATTTTAAAAGATGCTCTTGCATTACAGTTATAGAATGAATTTAGAAAAAATATCTGTATTAACCCAGATGGAGATAGATTTGGTTTACTGATATCAAGCATAGGCACTAGTGCCACATGTGGGGCACCCAAGATAGGTTTTATTTCAGAGCAAGTGAGCTTCACTCAATGTATCACAACTTTTCACACTCATTTGTTATGATACTATAGCCATATTTGTGTTCACCATTTTATTGTTCTACCATCTTGTGAGACTTATATGAATTACCTGACAGTGTTTATCAATGTTGTAGTAGACTAGAATTGTAAAAGTATCACAGTTTTATGAAAGGACAACAAGCAACTTTATTTTTTTTGTACTTGTATAGTTTCATAATCCAATATGAAAGAAACAATTATCCATAATAAAACTAAATGAATAGATGGGGAAAAGGAAGGAGACCTGTGCTTTCAACTGCGAGTGGCATATCACAAAGCACATACTGGCATAGGGTCAAATTCAGATGATGCACGAGATCTGGATCAACTTCCTCTTCTTATTCTACATGCACATCCTACATCGCACTATAGAGCCAGAGGATGGCAGCTTGCTGTGTGTTTGTTAGAGAGAGACGGTAGAAGTGTGCACTTCAAGGCTTTCTTTTCTGCAACTGCAGGGATAGTGTGGTGCCATTTATGTTTGTGAATATTATGGCAATTATAGTAATTATAATTGCAGTTAGTATCATTTATATATATTATGAGCATATATACATGTATATATACTCATAGTATGATAGAGAAACACGACTATCCACTCTCCCCTAACAGCAACTATGCCATACCAACTAATGGCACCAATGTGTTGCCACTTGTCCTCAGGCCAAAAACTAGTTTGGCATGTATGTGTTGCCACCAGTCCACAATAGGTTAAATGTCATGAAAATGTTCTTGTTGTTTCCAGGCTGGGATGCAAAGTGTATTCAAATCTGACTTGGCTCGGGCAGTTGACCTCATCTATGGTCTTCTACACCAAGATGTGGTTGGTTGCACCCTCAGCTTATTGGTTCATGCTCTTCCCATGTATATATCTGGGCCATGTTCAGGTGAGACTTCTACAATCTTCCTATATTACTTTTGTCTTCTCTCTCAAAGAACTTTTTTTTTTTAAATCTTACAACTGGATATTATGCATTTCTTATATACTTGAAAATAAAGCATAAGTGTTGCATAAAATATATTTTCAGACAGTTGAAATCACATTAAATCTTGACTTGAATTGCTGATCTATACGTTTATTCCTCCAGCTGATTTGCTTAGTGAACCCAGAACACATGCTCTGGCTCGTCTTGCAGTCATGATGATCATATCTGCTTGGTTGGCTGTTCAGCAGCCTGCAGTAAAGCCAGAGGTAAGTGGTTTTGGTGGAAAATGTCAATAAAGAAAAATACCTGTATTGAAAAGAGAAAATGAATTTATGTGTGTAAATTTTTCTTTGCCTCATACAATATACTTATATTATTTAAACTATTGCTCATCAGTTGATCAATATACTTATATTATTTAAACTATTGCTCATCAATAGATTAGTATACTTATATTATTTAAACTATCCAACAGCCTGGGAGCACAATAAGTATGGTAATGGGAGCCACAGCTGGAGGACCCTTTAACACCAGGAAGCGCACCTATCATGATCGTGTGCTGGATGACCTTGAATCGAGCTTGCAGGCGCATTCTGTAGAATTAGCAATTGCCAGAGGTACCCCAGGGTTGACAAAAGATGGAACGTCACTTCTGGTTGCTGTGCAGTCACTACTCTTGCTCATGACACAGGTATGATTATTGAACTTTGGAGGTACTTCACATGATTTTGGCATTATTTGTGTGGAAGTCGATTTCTTTACACATTATGTCAATTTCAGAGGTTAGTATGAGGTAGATATTTTGCTAATTAATGTAAAAAAAAAAAAAAACGGTAATGCATTAATTACAAATCAAACTTTCTTGTTGCAAAGAATATGGATAGAGATTAACCCTTTTGTGTTTTTGTACTGCAATTATTCTTTTGTTGAAATTACAAATTATTCATTCCTTCAGTTATGATGACCTATTATATCAAGTGCTAATTTGAATCACTTTGGTGATATATCATATATAAACACATTTATTCTATAAGTCTAGAAAATAATAGCAACACGCACATCTTAATATGCTCAGTCCAGGCTGAACATCTTAAGATGACCTGTCTCAGAAGGGTTAAAGATTCTAGTTATATGTGTGTGTGTATATATATATATATATATGTATGTATATATATATATATATATATATATATATATATATATATTTTTATGTATATTTATATATATTTATATATATTTATATATATATATATATATA
>BOPN01000432.1:60000-62500 GCA_017312705.2 Penaeus japonicus | reverse complement strand
AAGCAAACCTAAGCCAGATCTGCAAATCTTATAAAAAGCATGTTTTCTTGATACAGCTTTGGTTATATGTTGTACGCCAGTTATAATGAAAATGCAATATCATTTCTTCTCTGTTTTCAGCTGTCATTTTTTTTATTCATCACGGGCAACACTATGTGAATATGATTTGTTTTACATTAGTTATTATTTATCTTAAACATCCAACTTCTCATTTCTTACCAAGAATATTGGGAAAAAAATCCTATTCTAAGATGTGTCAGATCTAGACTGACGATAATACAGCTGCTTTATAAAGAAATTACAAATACCCAGCCTTTCCAGAAAAAAAAAGAAAAGAAAAATAAATGGCTGTCGAAGGCATAGTATCGAATCCTGTACTGATGGAATCCACTGAATCTTTAGTGGGTTTTGTCGTAAGTGTTTTTGTTCTTATAGCCCGAGACATAGCCGGAGTTGTCGGGCACGTCCCTTCTGCCCGCCATGCCCTTCCCGCGCCCAGTCGAGTCGAAGCGCAACTTGTGGGAACCCGTGAACTTCTTCGTGTCCGTGAGGCGGTCGACGGCGCTGCTCTTCACCACGTTCTGGGGGCAGGGAAGTCAAGTCAATTAAGTAGGATGTTTCCGCTTAATGTGATGGTGGATTGGTTTAGAGGTAATCATGTTCATGTTCGAGATAGGGGCCAATAAAACAAGGAAATGGGGAAAAATGAGTTGAAAAGAAATATTAGGATATTTTTCCTTACTTTGAATTCGCTTCGTCATCGAGATTTTCATAATCTCTGTTATTAACATCATCTTTTATGATTACTTCCTTTTTTATTTGACATTATAATGGTTGTTTTAATCTCATGTTCATAATTCTTATTATTGTTAGCAATACAGTAGTAGTAATAACAGTTTTAGTACCAGTTTTGCATCATTATTACTATCATTGTCGTTATGATAACACTGTATATTACAACAGCAATGATTGTAATAATAATACTGATGATGATAATGATGATAATAATGATAATAATAATGATAATGATAATAACAATAATGATAATAATAATAATAATAATAATAATGATAATAATAATAATAATAACAATAATAATAATAATGATAATAATAATAGTAATGATAATAATAATAATAGTAATAATAATGATAATAATAATAATGATAATAATGATAATAATGATAATAATAATAATGATAATAATGATAATAATAATAATAATAATAATAATAATAATAATAATAACAATAACAATAATGATAACAATAATGATAATAATAGTAATGATAATAAATGATAGTAATGATAATAAATGATAGTAATGATAATAAATGATAGTAATGATAATAGTAATAATAATAATGATAACAATAATAATGCGGGTAATATCCTTATCGCCACAACAAAAATAATCTGATATCATTAGTGCTTGGCTTTACTTACGGTCGTGCCTGTGATTGCGGGCGACCCACAGTCCTTCAGCTTCGTCCTGATTTCAGCCGCGTCAAGCTTCTTAGATTTTGCGATCTCGTCCAAGTATTTCTCAAAGTCCTGGAATGAGATCTTCTTTGCCCTGGGGATTAAAAGGAAAAAAATATATGGAATACACTTGTGTGGAAGAATATGTTTCTGTTTTTCTCCCTCTCTTTATACGTGTATATATATATATTTATATATATATATATATATATATATATATATATATATATATATATCGATATATTTGTGTATCGATATATTTATCTTTTAGTGCTGGTCTCGCTTCTCCTTCATTAAAGCACCTGCATGGTTTGTATCATAAGATATTCGTGTAGTTCTTACTTTCCACACTATTTGTGTTTGCAGTTTAAAGTCGGATGTGGACTCCCTACAAACAAGGTTTAAGAATGAAAACTTAATAATATGGAAAATTGACTGATTGTAGCGTGTAATCTCTCTCTCTCTTTCTCTCTCTTTCTCTCTCTCTCTCTCTCTCTCTCTCTCTCTCTCTCTCACAAACACACACACACTCTCTCTCTCACCCCCCCCTCCCAGCCACTTACTTGAATTTGTTGAAGGTGATGGCGGTGTCCGTCGTGGTGAGCTTCTTCCCGTCGATGACCCTGGCTTGCTTGAACCACTTGTCCGACTGCGAGAGCGTCAGCATCCTCCCGTCGCTCTTCGTGTCCCCGAACTTGCTGAAGTTTCGGAACTGCTCTCTCAAGGACGCCGGTTTCGGTGAGGCTGTCGGGGAAAAGTTTTTTTTGTTTGTTTTTTTTTACTTTTTTTGTGGATATTGTTTTTCTTAAATTTGTTTGGTTTTGCTTGTAAAGTGTCTGGAAGTTTTATGCTGTATTTTTTACGAAAACAAAGTTACGAATTCTCTTTCTTCCGCTCTCTAATTTTCTCCTCTCGTCCCTTTCCCCACTTTTACTTACTCACGCTATCCCAGTATCTCACTCTCTCTTTCTCACACTGTCCGCTTCCTTAATTATTTCTTTTCATACACTAATTTTCA
>BOPN01000432.1:17500-37500 GCA_017312705.2 Penaeus japonicus | reverse complement strand
TGTCCTTCCTGGCTTTCTGATGGGTTATTTTGTCCTCCCTGGCTTGGTGATGGGGTCTTCCGTCTTTCCTGGCTTCTTGATGGTGTATTTTGTCCCTCCTTGTCTTCTGACAGGCCGTTATATTCTCCCTGGTTCTCTGGAGAAATATAAGAAATATAAACACCCTGATCCTCGGCTGTGGTTTCTCGAGCCCACACTGTATTAATACTTCTCGAACTCTTCAAGTGATCTATGAAATGAGTCTCTCCCGAATGCAGCTCAGAACGCCACAACGGCAAGGTTGCTGCACTGTTTAGTAGGTTGGCGTTTGCACTGTCAATCGACGTCGTGTCTGCTTCGTTTGTCAATTTTGAATTCGCACTCTTTAGCGATGCTTCATCGGCGCTTTTAAGGGATCCCGAGTCTGATCCTTTCACGAAGTTTTTCAGTGAGACGCCATCTTCATTTTTCACCAAGCTCTTTGCGCTTTTCACTGAACGGGTATCTACGTCCTTGGTTGAATTCACGGGCGATTTATCTCTATTTATTGCATTGGTAACCGATTCCTTCTGGCCAAATAGAGGCTTCCCATCAGACTCCTCAGTTCTCTGCTTGTTCCCGATGGCCGATCCTTGTTCCTTCTGGTGAACCTTTGGCTCCTCAGCGTTACCCAGTTCGATGTTCTTGGCTGCAAGGAGCCCCGAGGCGCTCCTGGGCCCTAAACCGAAGGCAGCTCCCGAGTTCGCTACCGAGTCAGCGGACGAGAGCCTCCCGGACATCTCGGAGTCACCGAGTCCCTCGTCACTAGCTCCTACGTCAGGAGTCCCTGCCGGCGAGGAGCACTCCCTCCGCTCGGCCTCCCGCTCGACTTGCGCGGCGTGACCACGATTGTAGCTGATGTCGTTGATGATATCCGAGCGGACTGACCTCGGCCGCGAATTCATGGGTGTGACGTTTCGCTCCTCGCCGTCACACTGACGAGTACACACTCATATTCGCACTCGAGGTCCTCCCACTTCCACGCCGCTGTGTTCATCAAGCGAGGGTGTGCACCGATGCCACACCTCCTCGCCGCCCGCCCCACACTCGCAGTGTTACGAATTTCAGTCCCGGCGAAGCACGCACGCAGATGCTATCGCGTTTATGAGCCTTCAGACATAAATATCCGAAATGAAAGGTTTACAGCAACCTGTTTCTGCAAGTGATATTTAAGTCGTATTGTTTAAGAGGTCAGAATTCATTTCTTTTTTTCTTTCTTTTTTTACGACGTAGATTAGAAAAATAGCTTCGATGTCCCTTAGGGACCTGAATAAGCCATCCATCAGTCATACGTCATCGTCGGGAAATTGCTATTTCGATTGCTAGATAATAGGATAATAGGTCCCAGATAACACGAAGTGGTCCGCACATCATTATTTCTGTGGCTTATTCTTTTTTTCTCTCTATCGCTCTCATTCGTATTTGATAATTGCCCAAGCTAATTTCTTACTTTTCCGCTCATGCAAAAGGAAAAAATTCAAGGACAGATGGCGTGTTCTGATGAATCTGCTGTCGACTTTATAACGATGATAAGAGAGAACTTTTTTCTATAATCGCTTAATTATACAAATCCAGTGATATTCGATTCTAGACGTTTCAGCTCAATGTTACGATAATGAAGGGAGAATAATCAATAAGTGGGTCACTTCATTTTGTACTTTTGCAAAAAGTACGAGGATAACCGTCTAAAATTATTAATTTTCTCTCTCCTTGTGAGCGAATTAGATATCGTGAAAACTAAAAGCTGATTTTTTTCGTAAACGTGACTTATCACACTAAAGTTAATTGAATTATATCTCATCAAGCAATCAAGGCCACTAATCTCTTCAAGACATTCTGTAAAAGATTCTTCAAACCTATAGTTTCACTAGTAAAGTCAAGGACCACTTTATGAAAATGAAAAAAAAATCTGAAAAAAGGATCCCTATTAACAGAATACCCTACGTCCACACGAAAAAATTACGCCGACAACACCAAACTGTGCCCACGCACTACTGTTGACCTCGTCGGCCGCCCACAGACTACTGTTCACCGAGCAAGTACAGCACCGACTGCTTGGGAATAGCTATTGAGGTGCCGATATCCTGAACTAGAAACACCTGCCTTTACCTCCCTTTCCCCTTCCCCCCTCCGCTCTACCTTCATACCCCCCCCCCCCCAACCTCTTCGACCCCTCTCCTCCCCCCACACACACAACCTGCTGGATCCCTCCCCCTACCTCATACCCCATCCCCACCCCTTCCTTAATGAGTCGAAGGATCTGTACGACAAATTAACATTGAGCCAACACGCGATACCACCTGCCACGACCCTTCCCTCGCGGCCTTCGACCTAAGAATAACGACCTCCAACGACCCACTTAGCGGAAGGAGACAACCTGCACGAAAACAGCTGAAACAGTTTGTTTTCTTTAACGGTTGAAGCACTTGCTGAGGTACAGGTAATGGGCCCAAGATGGGAGAAGGTTAGCTGTTCCCGCTCGAGGTCGATAAGCTACCTTTTTTCTCTTTTTTAGTTTTCTTTATTATGTCTATTGATTCTGAGGGGGTTGCTGTTAGGCGATGTAAACGGCTTCTTTTCTCTCCCTTTCTCTTTCCCTTTCTCCCTCTCAGTGTATATCTGTGTAGGTTTCCAAATGTTTATTTCTTTCCTTTTCCATCCTTCCCTTTCATTCTCTCTCTCTCTCTCTCTCTCTCTCTCTCTCTCTCTCTCTCTCTCTCTCTCTCTCTCTCTCTCTCTCTCTCTCTATATATATATATATATATATATATATATATATATATATATATATATATATATATATCATTCTCTTATACATATATATATACATATATATATATATATATATATATATATATATATATATATATACATATATACATATATATACATATATACATATATACATACATATATATGTATATATATGTATATATATCTTTCTATATATTTCTCTCCTCTCTTTCTCTGGCCCTCTCTCTCTCTCTCAGTGTCTAACTATTGGACAACTTGTATCCATTTATATATAAAGCTTCCAGATTAAAACAGTTAAAAAAGAAACAGTTAAAAAAGAGGGCGAAGACGAAGAGAAAGAGAAAAAGAAAGATCGAAAAGAGAATGCGAAAAGTTGGAAAATAAAGAGGTCATTGTCCTGACCTCTTCCTTACAACGAAGGAAAGGTCTAAGGGGGAGGGTGGGTGAAAAAGAGAGGGCATGGGGGAGGGGAGGGGGTAGGGTGAGAAAAGCTATGAGGAAGGGATAGAAGGGGGTGCAGAGAAAGGGTTGGGGAGGGGACGGGAAGAGAAGGTGAAAAGGGGGGGTCGGGGGTGTTAAGGGGATAGTGGAGGAGAGGGTAGGGGGTAGAGATAGGGGGGAACAGGAGAGGGAGTGGGTCCAAGGTGTAATGATTTTCTCACATGAAGTTGAGTGTTTCTTACGAAGGTTCTTTGTCGGTAAGCACAATAAAAATTACGGACTCACTATAAGTCAAACACTAGAAATATACATTTATGGCTGCAATACTGTTGATTAAAATACTTCATTATCCAAACTGCCGATTGATAGGCGGCCTGAAGGCTAAAATATGGAGAAAATCACGTTCGATTAATGGCCCTCCACTTAAAAGGGAAACGACTTTAAATTGAAGTAGCAATGGAGGGATTAATAAGCAGTTATTCACATACATACAGATAAGCAGAGACGGACAGAATGGGTAAGTGTAATAATAAGCAAAGAGAAAGAGAGAGAGAGAGAGAGGTAAGGGAGAGAGAAAGAAAGAAAGTGAGGGAAAGAGAGAGAGAGAGAGAGAGAGAGAGAGAGAGAGAGAGAGAGAGAGAGAGAGAGAGAGACGAAGATAGGGACTGAGGTAGATAGAGAGAATCATCTAATGAATGAGAGATGAGACATGCACGCCGAAAAAGTACTGAACGTTATCGTTCAACGACCTTTGCTCATCGCCTCCTCGCTCGCAGAATAACTTCCGTCTTGTGCGATCGTGATTGCGTGTCCTTAATGATCATGCCCCTCCCCCCCATTCCTTCCTTCCCCCCTCCCCTCCCCTTTCTTCCCTCCCTCTAACCTCCTCTCTCTACTTCCCCAATCTCTCCCCTCCCTCTCGCTTTCTCCCCTCCCCCTTCCCCGTCTCTCCCTCCCCCAACGTCTTCTCTTCACTTCCCCTCTCATTTCCTTCCCCCCCTTTCCTCTCCCCTCCTCCTCCTCCCATCCCCACCTCCTCCTCCCTTCCCCCCCTTTCCTCTCCCCTCCTCCTCCTCCCATACCCACCTCCTCTCCCCCTCCTCCTCCTCCTCCTCCCTTCCCCTCCTCCCTCCCCCTCCTCCTAGCCCTTACTACACCCCCCTACCTACAGGTGCTACATGTGGCAGACCTTACATATATCTCCACCATCGCGAGGACCTGCCACGAAGATCGTATATGGAGACAGTAATGGCAATGTGAAGGTGACAGTGAGGGCAATGGCCATGGCAATAGTGATGGTGATATTTCTTTGGTTGATATTCGAGGATGGTGATGAAGATGTGATGGTGAAGGACGTGTGATGACGGGTATGAAGTAATGATGATAATGATGACTGTTATAAGGATGAATTGTAATAATTTTGATAATAATGGTGATGGTGACGGTAAAACATCAGTAATAACAGCAATGATGATAATGACAATATTAATGATGATAATGATATATTGATAACAATGACGATAACAACAGAAATAATGAATCGGATTATCATCTGCATCATTGTATCAATATCAATAGTAGTCATGAAAATGACAAAACACTACTTTAATGAAAATACAGATAAGGCTAATAATTATGATAATAGCATTAGTAACAATAATTATAATGGTGAAGATGGTGATAATAAC
Source organism: Penaeus japonicus (assembly GCA_017312705.2). Lineage (NCBI taxonomy): Eukaryota > Metazoa > Arthropoda > Malacostraca > Decapoda > Penaeidae > Penaeus > Penaeus japonicus. The sequence continues at coordinate 32,599 of BOPN01000432.1, read as the reverse complement.
AATAGTGACAATGACGGTAATAATAATAATGATGATGATTATGATAACAGTATTGGTAACAATGGTAATGATGATAATAAAAATAATGGTAATGATGATTATAAAAGACATGATAATGATCATAAAGTAGAAAATGATATTGACAATAATTGAAAATATCATAATAATCATAATAATGATAATGATGATAATAAAAATGATAATAATCATAGTAATGATAATGAAATAAATTATAATGATGATGGTATTGATAATAATGATAATATTGATAATAATAGCAATAGTAATAATAACGATGATGATAAAATATAATAAGAGTCATGATAATGACAATAATAACAATAATAATGATGATAATGATAATGGTAATAATGAGGATGATGATAATGATGGTGATAATAATAGTAATAACAATAATGATGATAATAATAAAGGATAATGACGATGACATTAATGATAATAACCGTGACGATGATAATAATGATGTCAATGATGATGTTAATAAAGTTAATGAGGCAATAACAATAATGAACATCATCATATTTACAATTTTTATCCTCATAATTAGTTTTAGTTTTACTATTACTAATACTATAATAGCTTTAAATGATTTGTGTATTAATAGCAATAAGAGCGATGATAATGATAATAATACCAGCAGTATTATCGTTATTGATATCCATGTCAATATCAGTAATTAAAGTCTTTGTAAAAAATAATGAAAACGTTGGCAAAAGATTGTAAACACCAACAATAGTGATCAATACTAAATTTGCGTTACCCAAAAGCATAGTCACTAATGTAAAACAAACAAACGCAAAATCACACAATTAAACAACAACAAAAATCACCGATAAAAGACCAGTGAGAAACAAACAAAGAAGCGCATGGCGAGCGAGCGGGAAATACCGGCTGCATACGAACGTGGGCATTTAAAAGGTCTTTCCCTTTGCCCTTCCTCCCTCTCCCCTTCTACCCTCGCTCTTACTCTTTCTCCCTGCTTCCCTATCTACTCCTTTCCCTTATCCAATCTCTTTTCCTCCCTCCCTTCCTCCTCTCTCTTACCCGTTCACCTTATGCATATCCTGTTCTGCTCCCTCCCCTACCCATTCTCCCTGCCTCCTTATCCCTCCTCTTTCCCTTACTCTTTTCTCACTCCTTCTCTCCCTCTCCCCATTCTCTTACCCACTCTCCCTCCCCCGTCCTTACACGAACTAGGAGCGGCCTGACTGGGAACGGCATGGCGATTGACTGCGAACATTTCTTGCTTTTATGTGTTGTTGTTTGCCTTATTCTCTTGTTCTTTTCTACTGTTTTCTCTCTGTTTTACTTTTAATTAAGTCATCTTTATTTTTCCTAAAATCTCTCTCTGTTATATTTCTCTACCTTCATCTCCTTCCCCCGTTTTCTTTTCCTTGACCCCTTCCATGTAACCTTAAGCTTTTGCCTTTCGAACGGAGGTACCGTATTGCGGATTTTCTTATTCTGAAGTAATGACGTCATCGTACTTATCCAAGCCGTGACATCATCACATCACCTTAGGGCGTAATGGTATAGTACTTACATCTTTTAAATTACATTTTCCTGACCTGCATTTTCTTTAATCAATTCATTTTGTCCCTATTCACCTATTCATTCGAATTGTCTGTGTATGTATGAGTAACGTACACATTTTTTCTGTGTTGTGTAAAATATGAATTATCTTTTTAACAAAAACAATAATGATAAAAAGACAAAGGAGTTGCCGTTAGCATGAAAAACTTAAAAGGGGTTAACTTATTACCGACGGACGGAAGCGTTAACGCCGTTTCCTTTGTCCTTCGTGTGGTTTGAATTTTGTTAAGTGGAGGGAAAGCATTTCATGTATAGGAATTTAGCGATATCATTTTCCATGATATAAAAATATATATGATAAAATATATATACTGGCGACTTATATACTTATATACAGTATATATACTTATATACATATATATAAGATAAAATATATATATATATATATAATAAAATAAATATATAAATATATTTATATTATCTTATATTTTATCTTATATATAAAATAATAAAATAAATATATAAAGTCTATATATAATATGATATACTGGCGACTTCACTGTAAACAAGAGATATGATGATGGGTGTTTTAGAAGAAATTTCATTAAATAACATTGTAAAAGAGAAATGAATATGGGTGAAATACTGTAGCTAGTTAGAATCGTGCTGGTGTGGTATTTACTGTTATCTCGCACATGTTGACATCCTAGGCACATTAACTTTTTGCAAATTGCTGTATTGGAAGCCAGCGAAAGAATTCGCGTTTGTTGCAAGATTTGGTGCAATATTCTTAATCGGTATCGAGGAAACAATCAGCATAATCATCTAATTACAAAGATCTCTGCTATTTCGGATACACTGCATTTGATTTCTTAGTTATCTCCTACCGTCTAATACATACAAAAACAACATCTTTTTTGCATTCCCTCCTTACTAAACCGATAAATAAGTAATTGAAAAAAAATGGTAATAATAATAATGATAATAAAAATTATAGTAGAAAGAAAAGAAAAGCTCAATATATTTTTTGACATGCTACATCAACCAGCGCGATGAAAAACAGTGACGACCTTGGAGTGTTGGGAGTACACGCGAAACACCATTACTCCGGAACTTTCTAATTGTGACTTACTCCCGCCTTCCTGGTAGAGAGGGGAAGGGGGTGGGGAGAGAGTAGAGAGGGCGGGGAGTGTGGGTGGGGCCGGGGAGTGTAGGAGGGGGCGGGGAGTATGGGAGGGGCGGGGACTGTGGGAGGGGATGAGAGCATCTTCCAACCCCTCCCCCCCCACACACACACACTTTTGACTCTCTTTAGCACAAAACTGACGTTGAAAGGAAATATATTCTTAAGATGCACAAGATCTTTTCTTTCTGTTTTCCTTTCATGTTTATATATATATATATATATATATATATATATATATATATATATATATATATATATATATACATATATATATATTTCCGCCTCCCTCTCATTTCTCATTTGATTGTACTCTTATCTATAAAATTTCCATCTTCTGATCCTCGCTCTACTTCCCTGCTCCCCGTTCTTATTTTCCTATCGTATATTCCTTTTCTTCCATTTCCGTTTCTATTTCTTACATTCATGTGTTCCGTCGCATCGAGGTGCACATTATTTCAATTCCTTCATCCTACTTCGTATCTATGTCCACCTCTTTCCTCTGCCTTTTCGTCCCTTCCCTCCCCTTCATCTTTTCTATTCCTTATTTGCTCTCCCTTTCTTCTGTCTTATAGTTTTCTTTTCCCTATCCTCTTTTTTCATTTTTCATTTCATCCCTTTCATCTTTTTTTCCTCGCCTCGCCTATCTTTTCGCCCGTTCCTTCTCTTATATCTCCTTTCCCTCTCACTCTTTATATCTCTCCCCCTTTCTTTCCCTCCTTCCCATCTCATTATCGTTATTTACTTTCGTCCCTTTCACTTTTTTCCCTCTTCTCTTTTACCTTTTCGTCCCTTCCTTCTCTCCCTCTCACCCCTTCCATCTCCTCTCCCTTTTCGTCTTTACCTTCCCGTCTCCTTTTATCCTCTTTCCTTTCGTCTCTTCTGGTTACTTTTTCCTCCCTCTTCTACCTTTTGCGTCCCTTCTTTCTCCTCTCCTTCTCACCCTTTCCCTCTCTTCCTCCCCTCCCCCTCACTTCCATCATCTTCTTCCTTTCCTCCCCCCCATCCCCCCGTAGGCAAACACCCACACTCGTTCTCACAAGTTTCCCGGTGGGAGTTCTTCGCAGGAAAATCTGTTCTGCGGTTATTCTTAGTTCTCTCTCCCGGGATGAATCGTTTCTCTTAAAGCTGGGTTGTGCGGACTTTATTTTCTTTCCCGTTTATTGTGCGTCTGTTTGTCTGTTTTCATTGCTTGAGTGAGAGTGTACGTTACTTTTTTTTCTGCCATTCTCTTCGTTTTGTATTTGTTTGCCTTTTTTAGTGCTTGCTTTTGCTTTGTCTATTTTATGTTTTAACTAAAACAGTCTGTGTCTCTTTCTCTCTGTTTGCCTATCTCATTCTATTATTTTCTTCATCTTTCTGTATTTCTCCCTTCCCCTCTACTCTCTCTCTCTCTCTCTCTCTGCCTCTATTTTTTTTTCTCTCTATCTCTCCCTCTCTATTTAAGTTTATACCCTTTCCCTCCAAAATCAATAATTTCCCCCCACTAATGCTTCGCTGGACCTAAATTTCCGCAAGAAATCATAAACCAATTCGCAAAAAATCATGAAACATTTCATATTATGTAGTCCTCTCCAAACATTATAAATTCCTTTAAACACCTTCAAGTTCACCCGAAAATTGTTTACCCATTACCGTGCCATCTTCAACAGAGATATTAATATGACATCAAAGAGTGTGAGGGATGGCGGTAGTCGGGGTTAGGGGGAGGGAGGAGAACAAGGAGAAAAGAGAGAGAGTGGGAAAGATAGGTGAACAGGAAGGGAAACAGGTATAAACACACACATACATACATATATATATATATATATATTTGTGCGTGTGTGTACGTGAATGGATCGATATACATGCATATACTGGCACTGCCAGCAGAAAAGTATAAAATAAATTGACAAAGAAATTGGGAGACCAAAGTCTAAAAAAAATGTATTGGCGAGGATGCACGAAGGGGGGAGAGGAAGTAAAGGGAGAAGGGGAAACGGGAAGGAAGTGTCACCTCTACAAATACCACTCAAATGTTATTACATGGTTTTAAGCATACGTCAGCGCCAAGGAGGCGTACACGTGTTTGGAATGTGCCTGTGTCTGCCTCTGTCTTTCCGTCTGGTCTGAGCGACGAGTGCCAAGAGCAGCTATACCTAATGGCATCCCTTTAACGCTCCCCTACCCCTAGCCCCTCCAATGCTCTCCCCTAGCCTTGCATCCGCCCTGGTGTCGCTCTTGCACCAAAGCCGATTCCACAATGTCACTAGTGTTGGGATCTCGTCTCGTGTGGCCTCGCTGCTGTTGACTCGCTGTGTTCAGTTCAAACACAGTATCGCCTTACCAGTATGTGCGAATCCAACGTAACTCGTGATTTATTCGTGCTTACGCGTTACTCATAGATTCAGGCGGTGACGTCGGCGTAACACTTGTGCTGAAAGGGTGGGGTGACGTCACAATCTAAACGCTGAACAGCGGTGATTATCCGAGGTAAAACACCGCGTGCTGATCACTTCCTTTCCACCCCCTCCTCTCTCCCTCCCCCTGGCCAATCCCGCCAGCCAATCATGGCGCGGGAGTGGAAGGGAGGGGGTGGGTGGAAAGAGGAAGGGGGGCGGGGAGAGGGAGAGGGAGAGATGGAGAAGGAGAGAAAAGGAGGGGGGGCGGGGAGAGGGAGAGAAAGGGAGGGAGGCGGTGAGAGGGAGAGTGAGAAATGGAGGGAAAAGAAAGGGGCGGTGAGAAGGAGAGAAAGAGAGGGGCGGTGAGAGAAGAAGAGGAAGGGAATGGGGCGGTGAGAGGGAGATGGAGAGAGAGGAGGGGCGATGGGAGATGAGAGAGAAGGAGTGGGAGTGAGGAAAGGAAACGTACAGAGGGAAGGAGAAAGAGAGGGACGAGAACGAGCAAGAAAAGGAGGATAGAGAAAGAACAACAAAGGGACATAGCGTGAGCAAGAGAGAGAGAGAGAGGGAGAGGAGCATTGAGGGAGGGGCGTGCCGGATAACCGCATCGGGCAAGCCCCCCTTCCCCTCACCTCCCCCCCTTTCTCTTCATCACCTCTCAGTCGAGGCGAGGGAGGGCGTGGGAGGGAAGGAGAGAGGGGAAAGGGGAGAGGGGAGAAGGGCTGGGGTTACTGAGGAGAGCTGCAGAGCCCCACCCCGTTTCCCCTCCTCCACGCAACAGAAGGCGGACACAAGGGGTCACAGATTTAAGCACATCTCCTTCACTCTTTCTTACTCTTAACTGTCTTGTCTCATTGATATCATTATCATTGTAATGAATATCATTGCTATCATCAATACAATTATTATTATTCTCATCATTGCTATTACCATTATCATTATTATCACTGTTATCATTATCATCATTACAATGTTTTCATATTTGTTATTGCTGTTATTCCTTTCAGCAATATCATCCATATCATTATCATTACAGGGATGATTTGGGTTACCCTTCCTTCCTTATTTTCATTCTTCCCTTCTGTTATGGTATTCTTCTTAGTTCCATTTCCTTTCCTTCATTCTTGTTCTCATTCCTCCTCCTCTTCCTTTCATTCTTTGTCTCCTCTTTTCTTCTCTGTCCTTCTCCCTACTTCTTGTTCTTCCTCGTCATATGTTCATCTCTCCTGTTCGTCCTTTCAATTCTTTTCTATCCTTTCTTATTTTCATTTATTTTCCCCATTTGGTCTTGTTGCATCTTCCTTTTCCTCTCCATCCCTCCTTTTTTTCCCTTTGGTTTCTTCCTCCTCCAACCACGCCCTCAGCAGGAGGCGGAAGGAGGTGGAGACATCTGCAGTGCCTCCCCCTCCACCACCTCCTCCCCACCCCCAAGCCTCTCCTTCCTACTCAACAGAAGGGAAGAAGAGAGGTAGAAGAGGGAGAAGGGAAAATAAATATATGGAGAGAGGCGGAGGGAGGGGGAGGGAGGGAGGAATTGAGAGCAAGTGAAAGAGTGAGAGAGAGAGAGAAAGAAAGAGAGAGCTAGAGAGAGAGAGAGAAACAGAGAAAGAGAGGGGGGGGGGGTGCAGAGGGGGAGACAAAAAGGATACAGAGAGAAGAGACAAGTTAAAAGAGAGAAATAGATAAATAACTAGGTAGAAAGGTATACTGTGAAGTAGAATTTAGCTTGCAAGCGAAAGAGAGCCGGCGAGAGGAAAAACACGATGACAACAAGTTCTGGCCGAGCCCGCGCCCCGTAAAAAATATTAGAACTATCGACGGGCCTGGACTTGGCAAGCTGGATGTTCGGTGATGATATCGGCAGCACGATTAAAAATGTATATGACATGAAGCAAGATACTCTGATTGATGGATAGACGCGTAAAGACAGAGATATTTTTTCATAGTGAGATTGATAGATAGGTAAGAGATAAATAAAAGCAGAAAGAACCATTAAGACGAAGAGACACGGGCGGAGAGAAAGCAACAGAGCGATTACAAATGAAATCCAAACATGAAACGTAATCAAAGCAGAACTAAATTGTTACCACAGTCAGGGATAACAAACACAGGGAGAATCCAACCCCTTGATTAACTTGAACGTAAATTCACATTAGAAACACCCTAAGCATCAGTGCAACATCTCTTAACCTGAGATTGGGGGAACTGAGGTGTCTGCGGTCGCGAAAACTGGCACCGGATTTTTAGAATGGCTCTTTCCAGCACTTCTAAGAGTTGATATTGCATTTTTATTTTCTTCCAGACTCTTCTTCTTACTATTGCTATCAACTTTCTTTCTTTCTTCTTAGTCTTCTCAGTCTTATTTTCTGCCTTGCGTGTGCTAGAATATTTGCTGTGAGTGTAAAGCACTACGCGTGTATATACACGTGTTAACATACATTTGTGCATGAGTGTGTATTGTTTTCGATATTTTCCAGGGAGCAGAACAAAGGATATTCGCCAAAAGAGCTGCGGTATATTCCTTGCCTCCAGATAGAGTAAAAATAAATTATTTGTTTATGGTGTTCAGGGAAGAGTGAAATGAAGATGGTTCTCTTTGTTAGTTAGATACGAAAACTGATAAACACGCACAAACATGCGTACCTAACAATATACATGTACGACATACTAAATGACATACGTCGTTAGATTTTTCACTTTTGGTCGTGAAAATAACAATAAACTATACAAATATATATGTGTATAAAAGATAATGCTCAAGTAACACGGGCACATGTGGCACCGCGTGGCACTGCTACTTGAAGGGCCGGCGCCACCTCGGTGCAGAAGGGAGTTCGACCGCCGAAGACGCGCTGCTGGAGGTCGTCGGGGTTCCAACCCGGCTTTCTCTTGTTTTCTCTTTATCGCTCTTTATTCTTTCTCTTTGTTTCCCTCTCTCCTCTCTGTGTGTATGTCTCTTTCTCTGGCACCTCATATTCAAGACACTTGAATATGCCTAGATATAAATGAACTCTATCTAGACATTAACTAACAGAGAGACAGATAGACAATGCAGATACAGACAAATATATAGATAAACCAAAAATATATGTAAAAATACACAATTTCTGCGGAAGACACCTTCAATTTTTCTTATTCTTATTCACTTTATGGGCTTTACATAGGAAAGGCCTCGTTGTTGGCTTAATCACGTGTATGCCAGACTTTAAATAATTTTATGTCTGTTGTACGTATCAGATTTTGTATAAACTATTCCTGGGAGATGGACTACAAAGATAACAATATATATATACCTTTAATGGCACAAAGAATAAAGGATATTAAAGCTCCTCAGCTTATCTCAGATACATCTGAAACCTCATATGTTGGAAAAAAAATTCACATTTATAAAATCTTATTCTGAGATTCCGAAGATTTCGACTTATAGATAAAAAAAAATAAAGAAATAAAAAGAAGAAATATCTCAGGGACATGATCAGATAGAGTGAGGTGACAAGTGGAAATAACTAGAACAAGAAAGAATTTAAAGAGAAACGCGCGTGGCCTATACCCATCCGAGGCTTTTTTTTTTTTTTTTGGGGGGGGAGGCTCTCAAATACACAGTGATGATGATGATAATGATAACTATGACGGCCATGATGATGGTATTAAGATAAAATTATAATTGCAGTAATAATCGTAATAATGATTATGATAACAATGACGATAATGATAAAGATGGTGATGATAATGAGGAGCATGTTGATAACAGTAATAATATATAAACGATAATGATGATAATGATGATAACATTAATAATAGTAATAATCGTTATAGTAGTAGTAGTAGGTGCACTGACGGTAACATTACCAACACTACTAATAAATAACATTAATTTCGCAATCAAAATTGCTAGAACTATAATGATGATAAATCAATAACAGTGAGCAAGATTTGATAATAGTGCTGGCTATTTTTCTAAAACATAATATGAATAACGAATATTCGAGTCCAAGGCAACACAAGATCATTAATAACCAAATACAGGTTTGCAGTTACTGGAAATCGATAAACATCTTGCCAGAAAGCAATCAATGTCGATCAAACTGGCGACTTTTTTACGACGATAGCTATCAAATCGACAGACAATTGAGGGGTCGGGAGGGGGGAGGGGGTAATTCGATAAGATTTTTCTTTGATTTCATTTCTTCTTTAATATCTTCCTTTGAATGAATCGGAAATCATTTCAGAAATGTTTCAAATAGAGAATCCATTTCTTCTTATTAGTTGGAGGTTAGCTTTATCTACCAGCAATGCATTTTATCATTATGATCATTTTCTACGGGTGAAAATATTTCCAAAAGACTTCCTATTTTGAAATCAAAACTGGATTTGATATTACAGAGCAATTTCCATAACTTCGCCCAGCAGCAGATTACGCAGCACACATTTCTTTTGTCGCACATGGCGTGCTTTCCACTTCTTTTCAGCACGGAAGTTATCGACTTATTCCAGTATGAAAATACATGTGGAAAAACTTTTCAAGTGAATCTTATCCTTTGCATTTTATAAAATCAAAGTGTCTTTATTCTTATTAATAATATGTTATCTGTTATTAATTAATGGCACAACTAATGCTTTAATTATGGTTTCAAATATAGTTTAACCTTATTATCTTTATTACTATCGGTAATCATGACGGTCGCTAATATCATCATTGTTACAATCATTACTATTTCGGTTATCATCATTATAATTGTCATTATGACGTAACATTACCATTATCCAATGATATTTTTTCTCGTATACGGAAAATTTATTTCAGAGATTGTAAGTGACCCACCCTTCTTAAAAAAAAACACAAATACCATATCACCAATTTCACCACAAATAACGAAAATACCATACAGGTGCTTCGAAATTAACAGCCACGCCCCAGCAACAAGTGTTGGATCCTATTTTTTCTACCCGCTTTCCATGAGACTCATGTTGATTGCAAATTACAATTCCCTTGTCTCTCTCTTTCTTTCTCTCTCTGCCCCCCTCCCTCCCAATTATCTAATAATCCTTTCGTATAATCAACCACGGTAGACTGCACATACATGTTTTCATCACAACGCGGGATATTTATCGTTCGCGTAGGGAATTTAGCGTTCGTGTAGACGTGGCGGATCGTGGCGGATCCACCCTGATGGACGAAGAAAAACTGACTAGCCTTTCCAGCTTGGTGGGGGTAAAGAGGCCATGTTAGGTTATCGGTTTGGGATATTCTTTTATTTAATTAGACATAAATGATGATTCGAATAAGCTGATATTGAGTGAACTGAGGTGTATATCTGTACCGTGATCTTGAAAGATGTGTCGTTATTTTTTATGATGCTGGATGGATTTAATGGCGATGGTAGTTATGTAATAATGAGTACTTGGCAACTCGGCAAAGAAAAGAAAAAGACTGGTGTGAACTATTGACTGTTCATTAGGGAAATGTGCTGTCATTCAAAACTGAAGATCTTTCAAAGCGAGTTCTATGAACATGTAAATATAAGTCATGAGCAATTTTTCAACAAAGACTGTTGATCTCTTCAGAAACAAAATAAAAATTTAGTTGCATACACACATAGTATTTTTAATGTTTTGTTTGACTAATTACCAAAATATAGATTCTGACGAGTTTCGTTCATTGTATGAAAACTGGACCTGAACGATTTCACCTAAGGGTATTTCCTTATTCGTTCCATGAAATCTATACCAATGATTACGATCTAAAAGGATACCGAGAAAGAAGAAAATTTATGTGAAAGGGACAATAAAAACAAGGAAAAATAAGAAAACAGATGAAGGTCCTAAAGAAAAGAAAACAAAAAAAACAAACAAGAAAAGTACAGACAAAAAAAAAGTCACAACATTCGATTAATTAAAGACAAAACCATTAGACCCTCCAATTCTACGGGGCATTAGTATTATATTTTGAAAATGGCTGATGTTTATTTATGTGGTATCCTAGCAACGCTTCGTGTTACCTGTCTGAGTGTAACCTCCCCCCTCCACTCTAGTATATTTCTGATGTCCAGTTAAGAAGTGTAAACAATTCTTCAGACTTGAAGAGGGTTATAATCATTATAAAACGGAATATGGATGTTATATTTGACATTGAGATGGCAAAAAAGCATTGTGGACACATGCTGTATCATTTTACATGAACTTTAATTAAAAGAACTATGGTGATGAAAAAAGACACGTCTTTGTAAAAATCTAAGGATAAGAAAATAAAATTGAAAAGGGATAGCCAAGGAACCATTAGGTAGTTAAATTGACTATTAGACATTCATATTGAAAAAGTATGTGCATAAAGAATCAAAATACAAATTGGCATTTTCAGATACGTCTACAAAAGTGTTAAACTAATATAAACTTCAGAGATTTATCTTAGGTCAATCAAGTGTATCATTTCCACGTTAGTTCGAGATGATAACGAATTCTTAAAGACGGTATAAAATATATGCAAGTACTGAGGCATCGGAAGCAAGTCGCAAGCCACGCACAGAGAACGTAGTTTTAGTTAATATTCTCACGTTCAAAGCGGCTGACGGCTGTTTATTCTCCGGCCGCCAGTCAGCTGCGTGGGTGTGACGTCACAATTGTAAACACTCGTACTACACGCTTGACTTCGAGCAGCTTGTTGAAGTTCGTTGGTACTCTTCCCCATTCACTTACGTACTTTTTTGACATTTGAATTATCTATTATCTTCCCTCTTCTTCCTCTTCTGGTACTTCGCTTCTCATTAGTATTACACACAGTTCTACTTCTACATCTTTCCCAATGATCCTTCTCCATCCCTTTCTTATCTCATTCCATTATGTAACTCATTTTCACATACCCATGAAAAATAGAAATATAGATGTCACTGATACGTGTTAACCTTTTGGGCTCATGTAGTACCGTGAAAATGTCACACCAACCGACAACCTTTATCTTATCAGTCTTATGTCCGTTAATTCGTACTCTAAAAAGGCCAGCGACTTTAATGAACCTCTTATGGCGTGTTGATAACAGGATAACTTATCATTTGCATTGAAAATAATCTCCGCAGCTCTGGCGATTACAAATGTCTTCAGAAAGAAAGGTAAAGAGAGAATTTTAAAAAACAAGAAGACAAATTAGGCTCAAGGGAGAGAAAGAAAAAAGTGTCATTATCGGAATAAGTTTAAAATTTGAAACGAATGCGATTATCTTTTAACTCGGGAAGTTGCAAAGAGTGTAAAGGAAGATTTTCCTGAGCTTCATAGGGATTAGGTCTATTTGTTTCTGGGCAATATATGTTTCTGATCATCATATCAAAAAGATTGGTTGATTAATAGATATACTGATAGATAGACAACTATAGATCTACAGTGAGAGATAAAGAGAAATAGAAGTGAAAGTGAAATGAGAGAAAGCGATGGAGAGGGGGAGACTGAGAGGGAGAATAAGATAGAGTGGGGTTGATGGAAAGGTGAATTGCAGGAGAGAGAGAGAGAGAAGGTAAAAAAAGATGAAAAAAATGAAACGGCATAGCGAGAACAAAACAAACAAACCCTCAAAGAAATGTGTTTGTTCTCCTCATCCACACCTTAATTACGAGCAGTGTCAAAAGATTATTACTTATCTCTTTTATTGCCCGAATTACCAGGGGGATTTCTTTAAATTATAGCCACAAACTACCCTGTTACAGAGGGCGATGTAATTCGTTAACTTTAATCCACTGACTTATCTTCGGATTATTATATGTAACAGAATTTTTTGAGACGGAGTAACATTTATCTGCGTGTGTACATGTGCATGTTTCTGTGTGTGTGCGTATGCGTATGTGCAATGTGTGTGTGTATGTTTGCGCATGATTTGTGTGCCTATATTTGCTCTAGTTTAGTCATGTGTGTGTTTGTGTTTGTATGCATAAATTCAGCCATGCTGTTCAAGGGGCAATAACCACGCTTTGGTTACTAGATTAAAGATAAGAACCATGTAATAACTTCTTAGGTTCGTGACAAGTGTACATCTATGAGTGTCTGTGTATACATTTTGTATCTATATGCGTATGTGTCTGTGTATCCACATTTATAGTATGCGTACATTTATGCCTGTGCATGTTTGTCTCCCCATTCAATAACTTGTGCATATAAGCGCACATACCATTGAGTAACAGAACGAATACGTTCATGTGTTGGGAACAAGTGCGCAATGCAGTGCGTGCCACGTGTGTTTACGTTTACACAGAATGGCGTGCACACCATGTTAATACATGATATACTGATATATTGATGCGAATATATATGAACACGCTATACATGTATGTGAACATGTTCGAGTGTACAGTAAGAGTGTGTTTAGATATGTTGCAACACTTGCGCATCAATAACCATCCATTTTTCACTAGAGGCTCAGCTATCAATAAGTAAGGAAGGGGGCTCAGGAAATCTCATTTGCCTCTCCAGCTTTTCATGTCTCCATCTTTGCTACTGATCTCTCTCTATCTTCTTGTCCATGTCGATTTTTCTCGGATTTTATCTAATGTTTTGATAAGACGGGAGGGAAAGGTGGGGAGAGATTGGGGTAGAAGAAAGAGAGGGAATGGGAGAGATAAATAAAGGGAGGGAGGGAGAGACAAAGAGAGAGAGGGAATGAAAGAGATAAAAAGAGGGAGGGAGAGAGAGAGAAAGAGAGAGAGAATGGGAGAGATAAATAGAGGGAGAGAGAGAGAGAGAATGGGAGAGATAAAGGGAGAGAGAGAGAGAGAATGGGAGAGATAAATAGAGGGAGAGAGAGAGAGAGAACGGGAGAGATTAATAGAGGGAGAGAGAGAGAGAGAGCAAGAGAGCGAGAGAAAGAGGTAGATAGATAATTAGAGAAAGAGCGGTAGGGTGGGAGAGACAACGACACACGCATCGAAAGGAAGAACAATAGAAGAAAAAGGGGTTCAAAAAGAAACAGACGATAATCAAGAAAGAGAGAAAAAAACACACAGAGGATGATCCACCGACAAACACAGAAATGACGGGGTGTGACCTAGCGTGACCTAACTCACGCAAGGCCTTGTCAGTCACTTACTCTTTGTTGATGTAGTGTGACAGAGCAATCTGAGGCCCCTGGGTAGGAAGAGGCGGGGGGGGGGGAGAAAGGAAGAAGATAATATTGGCGAGAGAGAAAAGGGGGGTGGAGGCAGAAAGAGAAAGAAAGAAGAAAGGAGAGAGAAAAGGGGGGGAGGGAAAGAGAGAAACACACGCATACAAAGAGAGAGAGAAAAAAAAGGATGAGGGAAAGAAAGAGAGACAGAGAGAGACAGACAGAGAGAGATAGAGAGAGGGAGAGAGAGAGAGAGTGAAAGAGAGAGAGAGAGAGAGAGAGAGAGAGAGAAAAGAAAGAGTGAAAGAGAGGGAGGGAAGAGAAAGAAATAGTAAAAATGAAACCTGATTATTTGAGTTATAAGAAGTATGCTTTATTTCACATCTGTATTCCTCTCACACCTGCTCGAACACCTGTCACCGGATGGACTGTAGACATACGCTCTCTCTCTTTCTCTCTCTCTCTCTCTCTCTCTCTCTCTCTCTCTCTCTCTCTCTCTCTCTCTCTCTGTGTGTGTGTGTGTGTGTGTGTGTGTGTGTGTGTGTGTGTGTGTGTGTGTGTGCGTGTGTGTGTGTGTGTGTGTGTCTGTGTGTCACACACAGACACACACACACACACAAGCAACATATCTCAGCTTCATAATAAACGAGGATACCCTTAAACTATAATCTTCCGCTTTACGGTTGTGCTCTCTTTTATAGGTTGTACATGTTTATGTAAAACCTCATGCTCTTTTGGCGTAAACTTGAACAACCAATCCCGGCGTATCTGGTTCAGAGAAACCGAGAGAATATTTTTATTTCCAGTTTAGATTAAGATTCAACATTCAGTGAGTTTTCCTCTCTGGCACGGATAACCGGAAGGGAACAAGCGTAATAAACAAACCATGAAACCATAGTGGG